>CAUYPK010024123.1:0-37674 GCA_963574355.1 Loris lydekkerianus
CCTGAAATATGGACAACCATCCCTTCACCCTGAGTCTGTATTTATCTTTTAAGGTAAGATGAGATTCTTGTATGCAGCAAATATCTGGCCTGAGGTTTGTATCCAGTCAGCCAACCTGTGCCTCTTTAGAGGATAGTTTAAGCCATTCACATTAATGGAGAATATTGATAAGCCTGGTAAAATTTTGGATATCGAGTTTTTTGAAAGTCTAGTGGACATTTTTAATCCTTTCACCACTGTGGAAGTTGGAGTTTGATCAAAAGTTTCTGAGTGAGTTTACTTTTGTGGTAGAGGATTGGGCTGGTCATTATGGGGGATAGGTCTGAGAATATCATGATGAGCTGGTTTAGTTATGGCAAATTTCTTCAACATGTGAATGTCATTAAAGCATTTAATTTCTCTATCATAAATGGAACTCAGTTTAGCTGGATACAGGATCCGGGGTTGAAAATTATTTTGTTTTAGGGGATTAAAAGTCAATGACCACCCTCTTCTGGCTTGAAAGGTTTCAGCACAGAGATCTGCAGTCATTCTAATATTCTTCCCTTTGTAAGTTATGGTTTTCTTACATCTGGCTGCTTTCAGAATTTTCTCCTTCATATTAACTTTAGTGAAGTTAACTATGATATGCCTGAGGATGTCTTATTCGGGTTTAGTCGTGCTGGGGTTCTGAAACTGCTATCTGAATTTCAGAATCTTGTGGCCTATCTGGAAAATTCTCTTTCATACTTCTTTTTTTTTTTTTTTTTTTTTTTTGCAGTTTTTGGCTGGGGCTGGGCTTGAACCCACCACCACTGGCATATGGGACAGAGCCTTACTCCTTTGAGCCACAGGCACTTCCCTCCCTTTCATACTTTCATGGAGAAGAGCCTCTGTGCCTTGTGAAGCAACTTTATCACTTTCAGTGATTCCTATGAGGCCATTATTAGCCTTCTTCAAATTATCCGGAGCTCTTTGAGAGAATGATCTGTTTTTGCTCTCTATTTCTCTTCCTCTTTGACAGTTTAGGAGCATTCAAAAGCTTTGTCTTCAATGTCAGAAATCCTTGCTCCACTATGTTACTGAGGGATTCTACTGTATTTTTTAGATCTTTGAGGGCTGCAAATTCTTGCCTCAATTGTGTCAAAATCTTTGGTGATTTTTGTCTTTAAATCCGTTGAATTCTTGAGACAACTTTTGAATCGCTCCTCAAATTTCTAATTTCAACTTTTCTTCCATTCTATTAATCTTGTTTGCAATCCAAATTCTGAATTCGATTTCTGACATCTCGGCCATCTGTTTATGAATGGGATCTTCAGTTACATCTGCCATAGCTTTCCTTGGGGGGGGGGGGGTTAATCTACTGTGGTTATTCATGTTACCAGAGTTTTTCCACTGATTCCGCCCCATGATTATTTTATACCATTTGACTAGATGAGGGGAAAAGAAAAGTTGGGTTCCGAGCTCCAGGAGTAGTGATTAACCAGCCCTTTGCCCAAAAGCTGGGACTGGTGTCTGTACCTTTTTCTCTGGAACTTTGCCAAGGACAGTGCTACAGCCTGAGAAACTGGGGACTTGCTTGGTGTGGTGGGGCTAAGTGGCTCTGTCTTGTTTTCAGCTAGTCTTTGTCCAACCCTAGTGAATTATTTACTCTGGGGTGATGTCTCAGCTGTAGAGGAATGCCAGCAATTAAGTCACCCTGCCCCCCACAGGCAATAATTGGAAAAGAAACATCAAACCTTCCTACAACCACATACCCAGGGTACCACTTGGATAGTCCTCGGGCAATTGGTCCAGTTCAAGAGGTCCAAATCAATTGTCTCAGTCAGCACCTGTCTCGGGTGGGAGAGTTTAAAAGGTCTCGGGCAACTAGATCGCAAGGGTCTTCTGACAACTCAAATATGACTTGCTGCGGTGCTCTGTGAGGTCAGAAGGACCCACCCAGGAAATAGATTAGTCTGGGAGGGTTGATGCCTCCTTCCCCACCTTGCACCTCTGTCACACCAAGTCACTGATAACCCCACAGGGCTGTGACCCAGTTGCCTCCAATGAGCAGATACTCCAGGGGTTTGCACCTGTCTGAATCACAGGGAGCTCTGTGTCTCCTCAGCCAGGCCACTGCTCTCTGCCAGTATCCTTTCGGCAGGGGGAGGTGAGGCCTGACAACCTAGGGTGCTTTATGGAAGCTGGGGCTGTTCACTTAGTTCCAGCCCCTCTCCTGATTGATGTTACTGACAGAACAGAACAACTTTGTGGAATTTGTTTCTGTCCCGGCTAAATTCCCCTGCTGAAGAGAAGCTGTTTTGAGTTCACAGAACCTGCACCTCAGGCCCTGCCTATGCTGCTGCCCACTCTCAGCTGTAGTTTGTATTTGCAGCACAGTTAGCTGTCAGTTCCAGCCTCTGCCTGCCCTCCTTTGTCTCAGTAAAGCTTTACTCACCAGGCTCAGTAAAGCAGTCCTCTGGGTCAACCCCACCCTGGGAATCTGGTGGCTCTGTGCATGCTATTCTAGTCCCTGTGCCCCACTCAGGCCAGTACCTCCTCAGGCAAACCCTTTACTCACGGGGCCTGTGTTTCCATCCCAGATCTGTTCCGCCAGTGGCTGCCACAGGAGAAGATGCCCGGCCTCCTTTGGTTGCAGAAAGAGAATGGGGGTGTGACTCCGGAATATCCAGGGGTGAGAACTATTGTTGCCAAAGAGGCTGCTGCTCTGCTCCTCAGGGCACCGCTGCTCCTGTATGGTTCCCTCTCAGCCTACCATCCTATCCTCACTCTCATCCCACAGAATCATTACTGATGAGCAGCAGTCCATGCCCTGTCCACACCTCTCAAGAAAATAGCCAGAATCTGTACTCCTAGGAGACAGGCTTCCAGATCTCAGAGTGAGAGTGGAAGGGAGTGCTGGAAGTTCAGAATTGCAGGTAGAGAATATGTACAGTTTTATGCATAGCAGGAGAGCGCTATGGCACCCTAGTAGGGGAAGTAGGTCCAGTTTTTAGAGGGTCTCTCCTATGGGATATAATGAGAGGACTTTTGGACTCTGCTTGTTTGTATGGAGTACTCCAAGCCGTTATCATGGGGCAGGGGACTCCCGTCCACTTGGCGATGGATTTTGTACCTTTCGTTTGTATCCTTGGCATAACAGCTCGCCTCAGCAGGGTTGATGTGCATTCTTCAACCTTCTCTTTTGTCACAGCTCTAATCCACAAGGTTGCTTGCTAAATTTCAGTTCTTTAACTCTCCTTGTGGATGGGAGCCTCCGTGGAAAGCTGGCTTCAGTTAGCCATTTGACTCTCTCAGTACTTGTTCTTTGCTTGTTTATTTGTTTAAGGACTTGGCTGGACTGTTTTAATGAAGTCTGTTTTACTGCCTCTGTGAAGCTTCCTGTGTTACTCCTCATGGAATACTGCCTTCCTCATGCATATAGTCAACAGTAAATATGACAGAGTTCTCTTCTACTGTCTCTGTTCCTGATCTTTATTATGGTGTTTGCCTCTATTGGTACCATATATTCATCTGTTAAGCTCTGCTAATTGCTGGCGAAAGGCTCTATTGTTTTGGATAATGCCCCAGGGTACACATGCTGTATAGACTACTCCAATTAAATTCTGACCCCTTTGCTGAAGTAGTTTTTGAGCCATTCCTTGAAGTTATTTTTGACCCCAGGAGGACTCATCTTAGCTGCCTCATTCTTTTTTTTTTGTTTTTTTTTTTTTAATTCTCTCTATTAAATACCTCCTGGGGGGGTATTTTTCTGTTTTGTTTAGTAACTATTACCCAGTCATTTCCTATCGTTCACTGAGGTGGCCTTACCACATAGCTTACTTCTCTCATAGAGGTGCTTCCCTCCTCTTACTTGCTGATTAGCAAAGTCTGTATTTTAAGGAGGTTTCGACTTCCTCACACTCTGTTCTAGGGAAGAGGGAGAGAGCTTTGAAGCTGTTTGTAAGGCCTTCTTCTTTGCCTGGCCAAATCTTTAAGCCACTACTCTAAAGCTAAAATCAGGAACATTACCACTTATGTGGTAGTGGCACTTCTATTTTTTGGAACAAGGCAGCATAGGGCAGTAACCTTTAATTTTCTTGGCTTGCCTGTCCTGTCATGAAACCTCTGCCTGTAAGAGTGAGCTGTGGCAAAGGTGATTTGAGCTCCAGTGTTCTAAGTCTTCATGGCTGGAGTAGAACATTTACTGTGCAGGTAAGGGCTTGGTGTAGGAAGGGAGCCCCTGCCCTCTCCGCTGTACTTGTTTGGAAGTTAACCTCAGCAACACATAGCTGGGGTCATGAGAAATGTTGATGGCTTACCTTTCTGTGGAAAATATCATTGCCTTTGGCTGGTTGCTGGGAAGGGAGAAAGTCCTCTATTCTTCTTAGCCACACCTACCTGGAATCCAGCCTCTGTGTTGCTGAGCCAGCGATTGGTGGTGAGGGAGAGAAGGAGTTGTAACCCTGCATTGTGCTGTCCGAGAGTTAGTAAATTGTCTTGCATAAATGTTTATTTAACTTCTGTGTATCCTTAAAGCAATTTCCGGAAATGTTAAATGATTTTCTTTTTATAATTTTTGCTAGTTATGGTTGTTGATTCACTGGGGAGGTCTCCACTCCTCATCCATTCCTGAAGTGAATCTAGGCTTTTAACGATAGTATCCTATCAGCTTCTCTATTCTTCTGAAAAGGAATGTTATTACTGTGTGATTTATAATTTATCATTATATTGGTTATAACTCTAGAAATCTACATCATCATCCCATATACTCCGTATACTAAATGATGACAAATTATAGCATCCTCATTTATCAATAATAAATGTGTAGACTGAGAGCCAACATGTATGAATAGGCATAACCTAACTGACATCTGTCTGTCTACATGCATGACATTTTATAGGTAATATGCAAAGGAAAGGAATAAGCAATTCTGTGTTATAGGCAATCTATTGACTCCAAACCCAGTATGGCAAAGCAAGGATAAAGGTCATCTCTGAGAGATGAACCCAGGCTAGCCCGTTAACCCAGGCTATGCCAAGCCAGGCCAGGGCCTCTTTTCTTCCTAGGAGACAGAGCTTCCCTGGCAAAAGATGAGCTTTGATCTATCCTCTGTTTAAGGAACTTTTTTAAAAAGCTTTATCTAAAGGTCTTGAGAAGTTTAAGAGTTCTACTTTGCTCCTGTAATGCTCACTTGTCACTACCCAATCTCCATTGACTACTAATTGTTCATTCTAATTTACCTAAGAAAAACTGAAGAACAGACAAATATATTTTGATAAATTATAAATCATAACAAGATTTATAGTTTATCAAAATTATACAATTATAATAATAATTATATTATCCATGGTATACAAGATGTATGGAAGTTTGATTTTTACTCCATTTCCTTGAGGATATTTTGTTTCTATTTAAAAACTGATATCTAGTCATTTCCTATTGTGTTGACTGAAATGTTGTATTTTATATAACCTGCATGCAGGACTAATAGTCTTCTATGATGTATCATTTTCATTTTCAAAAATGTCCTGGGGCCTGTATAATAAACTTCAAACTCTTAAAGAAGTCATTCATTACCTTTCCTAGTTGCCAGTAGTTTTACTCTTTTATTTCATCTGTGATTTTCTCCCTCTGCTCCACTTATACTGCACCAAACTTACCACTTTCTCAAACATACTATTTATTTTACTTGTCCATGCTTTTGCTTTCACCGACACTTAACCATGTGATTGTCACAGAATATCCTGGTAATATATAGCTGTCAGTCTACACTATCAAATCAGTCACTTTACATTTGAAGATTTTTTTTCTTTCAAAAGCTCCTCAGTTGGTTATAAAGCTACTTAAGAACCCTTGCTATTCTCTTTTCTCTCCCTGCAGTGTCCTTGCTATCTGTGGCTTTCACTTTGCCTGGTGAAATCTTGCTCAGTAAAAGAAAAGAAAAAAGAAAGAAAAAAACCAACAAAACTAGACCTAACTAAAATATCACCTTTCCTAAAAAGTTTTTCCCGGGTGGTGCCTGTGGCTCAAAGGAGTAGGGCACTGGTCCCATATGCCCGAGGTGGCGGGTTCAAACCCAGCCCTGGCCAAAAACTGCAAAAAAAAAAAAAAATGTTTTTCTCAATTCTGTTATTCCTAATCTACTGGATATTTGTTGCTATTCCTGACTAACTAGTATTAGAGTCCTCTTAGTTTATAGAATGTTTCTCAGACATACCCTACCTGAGTCAGAGATATCTCCTAATTTAGAAGTTTAAAATACCAACTACTTACTTCCTAGCCTTCCTTGCATTCCATAATGCAAGTCCATAAACAAGATTCTGACAATCAGGCATACCCACTGTGCAGTTTACAACAAAAATTAAGAGACATGGAAAAATAGAGACTACAGACTTCATTTCTGGAGCCTTCATTGTTAAAGTAGCAGTGGCAGCTACTTCAGTTTCCAAATATAACAGAAAAGCTATTCTAAGTGGCAGCATCCATTCTCCAGCTTCCAGACAGTACCATTGCACACAGCAGGCTCCTTTCCTGGTTGAGTAGCCTCCAAAGCTGATTCTATAGACTCCTGAAAAATTCAGTGGAAGTCCTTCTTTTCGTTTAATACATTTGTTTTCTGCTGAAATTACGAGTTGGTATCTATTGCTGGTAACTGAAATGCAAGGACACTCTAATAGAACAATCACCACTCTGTGCCCACATAACACTTTATTCACAGACTTACATAGCAGCAAATCATACTGTCTCAGAGTCAGTTGGCAATAGGCATTAACCGAGTTAAGAGGGAAGGAAAGAACGCTCTAGGCAGAAAGTATTGCAGGAGTTTGCACAGCAGGAAAGAGCAAAGAGAGTACCTGGGACTGAAGGGATATTGTATCTCAAAGATAAAGTGACCTAACTGGTAAAGGGTGTCGAAGTTGTAAGGAATTAAGTAATTGGACCATACTAGCTCTATAAGACCATGTGAAGACATTACTATTTTTATTTTAAATTCAAATAGAATGTAAAGTTTTGAGGCTTTATAACTGGCCGATGTCATGCTCAGATTTGTATTTAAAAAAAAAAATTAGTAGTGGCATTAAGAATAAATTGGAGGTAGGGAAATACGGGTGATTTTACTTGGATTTGAGGTTTGTTGATAGTGTTAAGAGATACTGCCCTGTTGCAAGCTGATCCCTATGTCCAGGACATACCTTCTATTAATCTTCAAGTTTCCTTTTGGAGCAATGCAGAATGAAGACTTTCCCTCTCATATCAGATAGCCTTTAACCTTTGGAGTTAAGGTGAAGTACCAAGCCAGGGTAATATTTTCTCTATGCTTCTTGCTGTTTGTAATAGCTGTTGCAAATAAAGAGGCTTAAACTTTTATCGAGTTCGTTTAACTTCAGATTAGATTTATAACTTAGATTGGGTTATTTTGATATCCTGATATTAAAGCAATTCTGTTTTGTTTTGAAAGCAGGGTTGCTTTTATCTTGTTCTCTTAAAACTCAACATGAAAAGTAAAAAGACAGGTACAATAAACACTATCTGAGTAGCAGGCACAATTATAACCCTGACACAAGCGTTACAAAAGCAGTCCCTATAACCAAAACATTTGCAACCCCCTAATATTTTGAAATAAATTTTTAAAAAATTATAAAGGATATACCATACTAAAACATAAGTGTGCCATTATATCATATTATCTTATTATATGCCTTATGTAATACTATATGTTATCATATAATTTGAAGAGCTATTCAAAAAATAAAATTTCAAAGATGTTATCTGTATTTTTCGTTGGTCTCAGAAAGTGAAATAGGGATTGGAGATGGTCAGTAAAATAATTGGAGCTGCTACTGGTTTTTAATAAGTGTAACCTTCTGATTTTTAGCAAATCCCTCAAATCATTAAACAAGGCATTCAGTGGTAAACCAAACAAGCAATTTGTCTGATTTATTCCATTCATTATTATAGTCAAAGGCCTTTAAGTTTCTGAAGAATAAGATTACCCTGCCAGAAAATCTTTCTAAGCATACTTTAAAAAGCAATATCCTACACAAAGGCACAGCGTTTGGTGGCTAATATATGCATGCAGATTTGGTAGGGAGAAGTCTGTATGGCCACACATCAGGCCAGCCTACTCACCACCACAGCATAGCAGGAACAAAGGGAAGAATCACAGTTTAAAGGCAATGACAAAGGGGAGTTTTTCTCTAAGTTCCAGGGTGTTTAGAGCGATTTTGTTCGCTATTGTTAGCCTTATTTGTCCACATCATTTCTTGGTTATTTTAACTTAAGGAAAAAAAAGTATAAAATTTGGTTAAGAAGAATAAAAGTATACATTCTTTATCTGACTAAGTTAGCAAACTCATCCTAGAAAAAAGTGCCACATACCTCATTGCTGAATATCCCTGAGTCACTTTTGAAGTGCCCCCCTTGGGAACTATGCATCAACACCAGGATTTAGTCTACCCTTCAAAGCAATTCTGGAATGGCCATCAGAGCTGTTGTCACATTATCGCTGATGTCCTGAGTGTCATTAAAATAACTCCCTTTCAGTATTTCCTATATTTTCGGGTAAAGAAAAAAGTTATCGGGATCCATATCAGGTGAGTAGGGAAGGTGTTCCAATGCAGTTATTTGTTAACTGGCTAAAAACACTCTCACAGACAGTGTGAGTTGGTTCATTGTCATGATACTAGAACCATGAGTTGTTGGCCAAGATTTTCAGTTACTTTTCTTAATTGTTTCTCTATCAGTATTTACTTGGTCTGCTACTTACAGTCAGCCAACGATTTTAACACACTATTTGTTGAATTTTTGCAACATTTTCGTGAGTTCTTTCATTACTGGCTGCCCTGACTTATCTTCATCAAACATACTTTTGCTCCCCTCAGAAAAACAATCAATTTATTTGTATACTGCCATTTTCATGGTATTATCTCCATAAACTGGGACTAAGATGTCACTGATTTCACTTCCACTCTTGGCCAAGTATAACAAGAAATTTACAAATATTTGTTCATTGCCTTAATTCAAGTGCAGACATTCTCACAATGACACACAAAAGCACAGCAATAATGAACACCACTCAGCAAGACACTGCTATATGTCAACACAAACATAATTGTGAGATAGTGCTATACCAAGGTTACGAAATCTTACCAAGTTGTTTGTACAGTGCTGCCAAAGTAGGTACACAGAGACAAGTTCAAGAACTTAATTGTTTGACCTCATATTACAGGAAACATTAGGTTAAATTTTTGAAATTGTTGTATTTTTGCATCAATTTCATGTAGTTCACCCCAATAAAACCTATAACTGCATTGTAATATACCATAATATGCAGCATCTCTTGAACATAGAGTTTGCTCATTCCAAGTAGATTTGGATACATTTTTCTCACTTTTTGGTTATCAACAATTATTTATGATAGAAAATATTTACTTTTATGAAATAAATTTAATTTTATTAGGTGCTAGAAACATTTGGTGTAGGCATTTTTAAAGAGATAATCAAGTTCAAAGGAAATGCTTAATAGTAATGAAGGAGCAACAAAGTATGAATAAACTCAAAGCCTAAGGTTGATGGCTGACCCAACCTATATTGTTATTAATGCCCTCCTTCATCAGTCTCTCAGCTGATATTCTAGCATTCAGGGATTTTCCACAGCCATACAATCACACTGCAGATCTTCTTGATTCCAAGGAGCGTGAAATCACTAGAAAGTTGAACATCAGTAATAATAATAATAGCTAACGAATAGTATATATACTGTACCAGGTACTTTTTGTGGGGAGAGGTTTGTTCATAATGTTGTTTTTTGTTTATATAAGACAGAGTCTCACTCTGTTGCTCCAGGGTAGAATACTATGGCATCAGCCTAGCTCACAGCAACCTCAAATACCTGGGCCCAAGCAATCCTCCTGTTTTAGCCTCCCGAGTAGCTAGGACTACAGCCATCCACCACCATGCCCAGCCAATTTGATCTGTTTTTTTTTTTGTTTGTTTGTTTTTTGTAGAGAGAGGTTCTCACTTTTGCTCAGGCTGGTCTTGAACTCCTAAACTCAAGTGATCCTCCTATTTCAGCCTTCTAGATTGTTAGGATTACATGTGTGAGCCACTGCCCCCAGCCTAGGCACTGTTTTAAGTGCTTTGCACACATTAACTCATTTAATCCTCTCAACAGTTCAGTGAAGTTGGTGGAATCATCATCATCTCCATTATATAGATAAGGAAATAAAAGCAAAGAACAGTTAAGTAATTTGCACAAACATAACACAGTGAGTAAGTGTGCCAAAGTCTAAATACAAGCGTTTCAGCAAAAGAGTCAGGACTCAACCAACGGTAAATTGTTTCTCAGTATAAAGAAGGTCTAGTATCACTCAATTGATTCTAATAATACATTGTGAGATTGTAAACTTAATAGAATTACTAACTTCCTTAATGGAGCTTGTGAAGCTTCTTTTCATTCTAATAGCTACCATTCTGGACTGCATTAAAGAAAAAATTATTCATGACACTTGTTAAAGAGAGTAAGGGAGACTTTATTCAAGGGTGCTTGCAGAGGTCAAGAGAGATTGGACTCAGTTCCAACTTGAACAACTTGACAAGTGGGGATTTATAACCAAAGAACAGAGTGGGGGTCAGTGGATAGAGAATGACTAAGAGGAAACATCAGGGTAAGGAGGCTCTGGTTAAACCAACTTGACAGGATTATTGAAGAAGGCTGGCCAGGGTGTTAAGATATTGAGGGTGGGAAATGAGGAATTTGATCATATATCAAGGATGAGGGATTTTCTCTAAATTGATCCAGCAGGGTACTTGCTTAAACTGAATTAAACAGGCAGTCACTAGACTAAGTCAGAGGACAGGGTTGGGGCCTGGTTAGAAGACTCAGAGGAGCCTGACTAAAAAGAAATCTTGTTCCAGGGAGAGACTTTTTGTCAATTTCCCCTCTTCTTCAGAGGAGAGAATCTTCTTTTTTTTGAACAGTAACAGTTGGTTTCTCTTTGGGGAGAGGATATTTGCTGTGAGCAGTTAGGCATTTAATAAGGGGAATTTCAATGAAAAAAATAAGAAAAGAAAAACAAAGTTTAATAATGAGAAACTCAGTTTCTGAGCCCTGAGGGCAGCCAATCAAGAAGATTTCTAGAAGTGGAGTTCAAAGCACTTTTAAATGGTAAACTGAGGAGGGCAGGGGCCAATCCCATGAATTTCCTAATTTGCAGTTTGAATGAGTTCAACCCTGCAGAGTCTACTGACCCATAGTACTTTAACTCCATCCCCAAATTCCCCAGCAATTTTCCCATCATTTAGAATTTTCCATGCAAGAAAGGTTTTGTCAGTTATAGAAACATTATACCATGTATTTTATACAAGAAAAATAAAATTGACTCACACTCTATCGCCAAAACTACTTTTGTGTTTCCAACAAGTGCTGTTTTTCACATATGCAAAGATAAACCTTTCAAAATGTACATTGAAAAACAGTTTTTGTCCTCTTGTAAGGCATGTCCTTCATTGCTATATCAGGATATGGCTTCCTCATTGAAGACTAAAATGTTTAGAATTCTGTGTTAAATTCCTGTCACTTTTATGATGCTTACTCTTTATTTACCATTATTTAACATCATGTAGCAAAAATTTTTACAAGTAAACATGTAAACAATATCTCTTTTCAACAATGCTCAATGTCAGCAACTAATAAATGAGTGAACCAGTTACTGGGCTCTTGGGACTAAGCCACCTTTAATGAAAGTGGTTTTCCGGGTTCTTGGGATATATAGGAAAAGCTGTTCAAACCATTTCTCCATGTTCTCGGGTCCCTCATTGCATCTCATGAACTTGCTGAGTGGCCCACACAGCAGCAGGCCTGGCCTGAAGGTTAATTGTACACAACCTGTTATGATAATTTCTTTACTTCTCATTTTTTTGAGATAGAGTCTCAACTCTGTCCCCCAGGCTAGAGTGCCATTAAATCAGCCTAGTTCCCAGCAACCTCAAATTCCTGGGTTCAAGTGATCCTCCTGCCTCAGCTTCCCAAGTAGCTAAGAATATAGTTGCCCACCACTATGGCTAGCTAATTTTTCTATTTTTATTAGAGACAAGGTCTCGCTTTTGCTCAGGCTGGTTTTGAACTCTTGAGCTCAAGGAATCTACCTGCTTTGGCCTCCCAGAGTGCTAAGATTATAGGCATGAGCTTCTGTGCCTGGCCTTGTTATGGTAACTTTTTTATGGTTTATATCAAGCTGTCTAGCTTCAGGTGCAGGAGTATGAGAAAGTGCCAATCAGGAGGAGGGGAGGAAATTCTAAGTGTTAGTGTGGAGGAGTATAGGCAAGTATCTGAGAAACTGGAAGTATTTAGAATCCAGGCCACTTTGCAGGTATATAACAAAATCTCAAAAACAATGAACAGGGCTAGAATCTAAAACAGGTACACTATAGTTTTTCATAAAAATAATTGTTTTTACAGTCACCTCCTCCTCTTTTAATTTTGGATAACAAAGTAAATCTGCTCTCATTAGATTTGGCTTGATTATTTACATAAGTGTAGCAAGAATGGCAATTGATCACATAGACCTTTTTAAATTTGTTTCGTTGGAACTTTTCATAAGAAATCTCAGATTAAACTTTTAAAAGCCATTCTAGGCTAGGCAACCAAATCAACCACCAGATTTTGCCACCTATACAGGTAGCCACTCACCACCTGTAATACTTACAGATTCAAGTGATTTGTTCTTTTTTTTTTTTATGTCTTAAAAGTATCCTGAGGTTCCTGTGCTTGCCAGATAGAGATCTTCTTTACTCAGTTCCAAGACTGGGAACGCTATAAGCCAGGTACCAGATAGAATGTCATGAGGGTTTTGTAAACATTGGCTCATAAACTTGATGGGAGTTCCTTAACTCTGGTCATATCTGACTCTGTGCACATCGTTCTCAAATATGCCATTCCAGTCAAAGCCTTGGAATATCATCGATGCTTCCAATTCTGAACACACTCTTATTTTACTTAGACAGACAACTATATTGCCATGAAAATAAGAATACTCAGTGTTTGGGGAACAAAACCTCAAACTGTTTTTTTCCTCTTTTTCTCTGTTTCACACCACAATCATAGACACAGAAAACTTATGATGTAATGTGGGGTTTTCCCTCCTGCTTCCCTGCCAAGCAGCCAGGTGTCCTCTAATTCAGTTCTGACACTTGTCTACCTGGACATAGCATCATATCCCTCAGGGTGAGGACTCAGTCCCTAAAATTGCCCCCCAGTTTAGATACCAGTTGCAAGTCTGGTCTTCCAGAACTTCTGATTGACTGGCTTCAAGCTGGGGCTTCTACAATCCCAACTTCGGGTTCAGTTAATTTGCTGGAGTGACTCCCAGAACCCATGGAAGCACCATGTTTGCCATCTTATTATAAGGGATATCACAAAGGGTATAGATGAAGAGATACATAGGGAGAGGTGTGGGGGAGGGGCCTGGAGCTTCCTGGCTCTGGGTGCACCACCTTCTAGGAACCATCACGTGCTCAGCTATCCTGATGCTCCTCAGCACAGTCCTCTTGGGTTTTTATGGAGGTTTCATTGTGTGAGCATAAGGGGTGGTGAATCTGCAGCCTTCTGATTTCAAGATCATTCTTTCTTAAACACCAAAATGAAAACAAAAGCTTCATCCTTCTGTGCTGCACCCTTTTTAATGAAAGGATTTGTTATGTATAATTTGGATTCAGTCAAAAGACTGTACTGAAGGACCAGGAAGGCCAAGAGTTCCCTTAAGCCCATAGGTTCTCCACCCCAGAAACTGAGACAAGAGAATCCCTTGAGGCCAGGAGTTCCAGACCAGCCTGAGCAACATAGCAAGACCCCTGTCTCTACAAAAATGAAAAATGAAGAACAAAAAACTAGTCAGGTGTGGCAGCATGTGCTACTCTGGAGGCTTGGGCCGAGCATCACTTGAGCCCAGGAATTGAAAGTTGCAATGAACTGGCAACAGAGGGAGAACCTGTCTCAAAAAAATATACAGCACTTTGGAGATTATAGGGATTTTAGGTGTTGCATACCAAGGAAGGGAGTGGGGAGGGGCAGGAAGACCAGATATATATTTCCCAGCATCACAATCAGTAATAGTATCTATATATTGGAGGGATTAAGGCAGGGAGAAAAAAAAAATGTTTCATCTTTTTATAGAGGTATAATCTACCAAATTGCTGTAAGTTATAAATAAGAGAAAAGGGGAAAAACGTTTCCTTAAATACAGAAAATAAAACAATAAGAAACCAGCAATGTTTCCAACAAAAGTCATAAAAATTAGTTTATTCAATCTCATGTAAGAAATTCTTATTCTGCTTGATTTTTTATTTACAGTTTTAGAAATTCATCAGCTTCTAAAGATCTGGTAAGAGTTCATTTGACAAGAAAATTTGAGTGTTTCTGTGACATACAACAATAATAATAACCAGATAATGAGGGCGTTGACCTATTTTTATGAACTTAATGAAGTTTCTGGAATACTTATATTAATAACATGTACCCATACATGTATCACATAAACATCACTTTTTATGTGATACTGCTTCCCATGTCAGTTAACAATAAGCCTAATTAATGCAACATCTCCCTCTGTTTTTACAAAGTGAAGACATATAGTGCTTTATTTGGGGAAGTTTGTCAAAAAGCATAAGAAGGTTGAACACTTGATCAAATGGGTTCACAGGTCACCGTGAAGCAATACTTAGACATTTAACCAGTGACAATAAAAAATTTTAAAGGCAAGTATGGAAGGTTACATAGTTGTAAAAAAAGAAAATAAAAGCCAAACATAGGCCTCTTGATATTGAGAACATAAGGTTTTTAAAGTAATTAAAAACATGATAAAGCCAAGGAATGATGTCCTTTTAACAAAGAGAAAACCTTTTGCATCAGTACATTATTGAGCTTTTTAAATTTCTTTTTTTTAGCCTTATAAATAAATTCATCCAATCTTAGCAGCTTGAATACACAAAATTTTCCACAAATTGTTTGCAATTTTCTTTTTATATCCATTCAGTTTTTTTCCTACTCTTTATCTCTTTTTCATTCAGGTACAAAATTACTCCCCTTTTTCCTTAATGAAAAATTCTTTATACTTTTATACTTTTGCTTATTAAAAACACATCTTACTTTTTTGCATACTTTGCATAAAAAGTTGTTTCCCTTTACCCCTCTTATTTCTGTAGCTTTACTACCTATTTGGTTATATTTTTAACCAATAGTAACCTTTCTCTTACAGAGAAAACTAGGAAGTAGAAAACTGTTAAGGGCCTGTCACTTACCAGCATTGTATGAATATGTCATCTCATAATTCCTAGAAGCATATGATTCCTCATAGCACAGCTTTCCCTGCAGGAAAAGAACATGTTTCTTCACAGGTCCAAGTATCTTTCGCTTCTCTTTACTGCATGGAAATAAGATGCCAGAAAGATATAAACATAAACTCAAAATCAGTAATTAATGTTTTAGTACAGGGGTGGTGAACAAGTTCAACTACGCGCTCGGAGATCGCTCCTCAGAGGTCCCTCCTCAGAAGCAGCATAACAAAATCCAAACTTGGCAAAGAGCCACAGTATACAAAATAATGATAAGAGGCAAAGAACCGAAATTCATTTTGGCCGGGAGCCGCATGCAGCTCTAGCCGCGTGTTCGCCACCCCTGCCCTAGACATTTATATTCTACACTTAGTAAATTTCACAGGTACCCTTGTGAGATGCACCGTCGGTGTGGTCCCACCACTTACCCTCCCTCCACCCATCCTCCTGGCTTCCCTCCCTTCCCTCTTCCCTTTATTTGACAAATATTTTGGAGAACTAACAATTTTAAAATACTATTCTTTCTAAAAAATGTCTAAGGGTTAAGTGTTTTATGATGTGGTAACATGTTATCTATTAAATTACTTTAAAAAATTAAATAATAAGAAAATGATTATGTTATCACTTTAAATCAGGTTTTCTATCCGGTGTACTGTGAGATGTTTAGCAACACCCTTGGCTTTGGCGCAGTGGATGCTGATAGCAGTTCCCCAGTCTGTGGATACTACCCAGCTTCTTTGGCAGAACAAAATTGCTCTTCATTGACAACCATATTTTAAGTGAAACTAAACTAAACTAAACTAAACTAAACTAAAATGGTTCTTTTTATGTGTAATAGATTTTCAAGGAAAAGAGACAAAATGAAAATATGAAAACATCAAAGGTCTCTTAGTGGTGAAATTAGAAATTAAAAATTGTTTATGTACTAAGTTTTCTATTATGATTATTAATTGATTCTATAATAAAATTATCTTAAAGACCAAACATGTACTATGTATTCCAAACTTAACAACTTGAAATTATAGAAACTATTTTATAATGAAACACTCATTTTTTTTCCCGTCTCAACAAATTAACCAATTAGTTTTATTTTGTACTGTACAACCTAAAATATTGTAGAAGTCTGGAATAATCAAGCTTCTTTAAAAATGTTATTTCTTCCTTTTCTTTTATTTCTAGACCACCACCATCTCCAAAAATCAATTTTCACCCACATGTTCATATCAGAGGAAATGTGATGGTGCATTTAAATGATTTTATTTCTGCATCCTTTTAATTGCCAAATTTTGTCTTTCCCAAGTAACAGGAATAACTGAACCAACTCACTTACTTCCTCACGCTCATAAAAGCTTTTCTGTACTATTTCTATGTCTCTTCTTGTGCTTCCTGGACTGAACTTGTCCAGTTTCCCAAATTTTAAAAATAAATCATTTAATCTACACTTTTATCAGCTCAGATTTCCCTATAAACTTTATCACATTAGTGGAAAGTTTAATTACACATATGGAAGAATGAAAATGTTAATGTCTAATAAAAAAAGTGGAGTAATTTCATCCTCAATAGAATAGCTATCATTCTATCAACTAGCATTTGCTTTAATAATGTAAACGTACATTTTTATATCAGGAATTTTCATCTTATTTATCCCAATATATTTTTAAAAATTAATATTACTTTATCTACAATTAAATATCTAGTTATTTTCATTTGAAAGCAATTTACAATTTTCTCGTTTTTTTCTTCATTGGTTCCTTTTTCTTTAAACCCTAGAGTTCATGTTATACTTCTTTTTGCTACAACATCTTTGGAATTCTCCTTCTTCCATAGTTATAAATATGGTTAGAAATCATTCTCACCATCTCATCATTAGATGTGTTCATCATATTCACAATTTCCCTTAAATAAGCAATCTGTTTTTACCACTAATAAATCATTTTAGTTTCCTTTGTTCATGGGGCCCCCTGGATAGTTATTGGCTTAGCTACAATATCCTTAATGCATATATTTTCTAAAATTCCTGAACAAAATGTCCCATGGAGTTATCTATGGCAAATTCACCAAAGGAAAAACTCCCAAATTTCTGTTATACTTTTATTTCTCTATTATCGTTCAAAGGATAACATTTAAAATCTAAAAGCTTGTCTCTCTAAATTAGATGGAAAAGTGGCCATTTCAAGTGAGTGTGTATGTATGTGTGTGATAGAGCAAGTACCCCGTGGTCTAACTTGGCTCAGGATTGGACAATTTGCGGTGTTGTATACTACTTCTCTTTATGTTCTTTGTTGTCTTCCTTTTTTCCCCCATTTTATGTTTGTGAGCTCCACTTTTGTGCTTCAGGGTCTGACATATCTTCTTTGAATCAATAACAACATATATCATCAAAAGTTTTATTTATTTAATCAACAGACATTTACTGAGCCCTGACTCTACTAGGCAAAGAGGTACCATCGTGGTCAAATCATAGTCCCGGATTTGAACTTGTTTGATTTTTTTCAATTTGAAGAAGGTTTCTTCATGCCCATTCTGTCTGATGACCTCACCCTTTTCTCATTAACTGTGATTATATTAAATATCCTGGCATTAATAAGTTTTAATAAAGCCTAAAGTAAAGCTTCACTCCATCTATAATAGTCTCTACTTTTCTGAAAAATGGCAGTTAACTAATCTCTAACATGTACTATTTATAACATATTTTTCTCATTATTATTTTCACCCCAGCAATGAAATTGCTTAACCATCACATGCATAATTCTAAATCAGTTGGACCTGGAAGAACGAGGGATTTTGAGGAGAAATACATCTAAATTTGCCTATTTTCTTGTTAGTTTGCATTGAATGTAAAAAAGGGAGTATAAACAAGTATTTTAGGTGTCTTAATAAGCTCACATGCCTGACAAAGAGTGAATAAAAAGGGAAATCTTTTATTGTTTACAAACTCCTTTATACTTAAAAGAAACCCTGCACATAATTATTATATGCAAATTAATTCAAAATTATATAATAACATGTTACGATACCAACTGCACATGCACTTTAAAAATCACAGGTTGGAAAAGGGCAATGTTTTAGAAAATAGAAATTCTGCCTTTGTTCATACCTCTATGATGGCTTTACAGCTTCTGATTCCCGAGTGGATGTACTATACATTTGGAAACAACTGTAGACTCTGCTTTCTGCTTATATGTAGTGCTAGAGATTTCCATCTAACTACAGAATTCCATAGAAATTACTGCATACATCAATGATGAAATTGCATTATGCATAAAAACATAGTGGCCAAATTAGGCTCATGCTTTAAATTGAGACTTTCATTAGAAGACAATGTATGGCTTCCGGTCAAAGATCAATGAGAAATCTCTCCTCAAAAAGTCGTTTATTACTATCCCATGACATATAGTCACCAACTGTTTCTAAAATTCCAAGCAAACAGCAGACACCTGGAAAATGATGTATTCGTGTACACCTGGGTGCATGCACACACAGGGACACACACATCCCTGAGAGCTTTAATTAGAATCCAAGTCATCATAGCATCAGAGATATACTAATCCTTTGAGCAAGGTGTTAATTGTTAATCTCATTTTTCCTGTCTAGTAGCCTTGTATAACACTCTGTTTATAATAGGCTTCCTGTGGTAAAAGAATGGACTACTAAACCTCGATACATGTTTTCCAGTAATCATTTTAGTGGCCGTGGGTCTTTATAATAGTGGCTAATCTCCATAACATCATCATTAGTGGATGAGGGTAGCTAAAATTATAGAGACCCTTTGCTCTAATTATAGACTATGAATTGCAAATCCATTCTTTAATCAACTGTAAATGCATTGTAAAGGGAATTGTAAGTTCTTTCCAGGGAGCAATATACATTCAAACTGGCAGAGTAGAACAGAACAATGTAATGTGTTCCGGGAGTAATAATCGAGTGAGCGCCTCATAGGGCCTGCATTGCAGCATGGCAACTTGCTGGAAGGGCTGTCGCAATAAGTCATGTGCCTCTGGTTTTCCAGTTCTCTAGCATCAGTATAAAGGCATGGAGTTAAAATTTTAATTATCCAGAATGCTCAGTATTCAGTAAGTCAAGTACATTTTCAAATCTCTGCTTTTTCCATTATTTTCTTATTTTCTGATGTTCTGAAGGGCCTAAAGAGAGAAAATGTGTTTCTCAAAACCCAGAAGTTCATGAACTCCATATCACCCTATATATTTAGTTGTTATAGAACTAAAATTCTATTTTCCTTAATTTCTAGTATACAAAGACTTAAAAAGTATTTATTTTCATAATTATGCAAATAGTTTATCATTTAACATGGAGAGTCACAGATACATTTGATATCTTGATATCTTGATTCGTGATAGCTTGATTTTATTCAAATGCTACAAAATTTATGTCTATTGTAAAATTTCTTATTAACTAACTGATTTCAGGGAATTGCAGATATAAATGAGTATGGCTAGTGGTTGTTGTCTTTAATATCCTATTAATGATTGGATAGAAAAAAATACAATCTTACACATTTTCTCGTCATAATATACATAATAGTTTTAAGTTAAATTCATCAGAAGAGGATACAAATATAAAAAAAAAAATGAAACCAGCAACCACCTCCCAACCCCAGCACTATAAGGAGTCGAAATGTTTGCTTTCCCAGCAGAACTCACTATCTCTCCCCATAAAAACCAAGACACTCCTAATAATCACCATTTTTTGCATTGTCAGGTGATCCCAAGTCTGGATGAGGAAGTAACCTCACCAAAATATTTTCCTGTCAAGGTTGACTTGGTTGTTCTGGTAACACAGAAAATTTCTGGAAATCACTATGTTCTCTTAACTCAGTTCCTGACCTCTTTTCTCTCCCCAGACCTTTCACCTGTGAAATTAAAGATATTATCTAATCACAGACTGTTTAATCTCAACCTGCCCTTGTGTGATAATTATTGTTGTCTTAATATTTGGGTAAGAACATTTTTGAATAATTGTACAATATTCACTGCTAAGAATTGAAATACTCATTTAATAAATTGCACATTCTATGTTAATAAAATATCTAAAAATCCTTATTTTGAATTTAAATGATTTTTTTTGTTTGTTTGTAAGCTTGTATGTTGAGATGCTGTAGGTCTTTGACAGAAATAAGTAATTAGAAATGAAAACTCTCCATTTTCCAGGTAAAATGCAGTATAACAAAGAGTAATGGCACTCAATATTAATAAAAATTTGTGTTTAGCTTTTAGTCTTATAGTAAAATAATATCCTACCAGTTTCCCGGAAAACTGGGGGGGGGGGGTTCGTTTATTACCATGACGTTTTTCTCTTTGCTTTAATATTACTATGCTTTCAACAACAATTTTCCTATATCTGAATTATTACTGAAAGTTACAAAGGTTAACACTAAATATATTAACTTTTTAATGTTATTCAGCTTTTTCAGCCATTAGTCTTCCTTAGACGTCTGCCATTATTTACATAATTATTTCGTCAATCTAGCCACAGCTCTCCACCATTAGAGTGTAATACAATGAGTATTCATATTTCACTCTGCACAAGAAAGGTGAAGAGCTAGAAGAATGGTGAAATGACGTCCATTCATAAAACTGAGCTGAAACAGATCAGTAGCTTGGGGGGATTTTAGTTTAAATCTACAGAAAAGAATGTGAGGTTAGAAGTAGAGAGCTTCAAGTTGACAGCTAGAGAATAAACAATTTTTGTCATTTGGTTTTTAAAAAGCCTGCATTGTGGTAGGTATAAGCATTCCAAATTGCATATAAAATCAGCACATTGTACCCCATAAATGCATTAATGTAAACAGTTATGATTAAATAAAAATACAAATAAATAAGAATAAATAAAATTAAAACATTAAGAGGAAAATAAAATAACAAAATATTTATGAAAACTACATTCCCTGAATTCTTGAAGACCTGAAAACACTTGTTTGTGATCATTATACCTGAATGACAATTTAGCTAGGTCAAATTTCCTGGCTTTCATTGTCTTTTCCTAAGATTTTGTAAGCAGTTTTCTCCACTGTCTTATGACGTTGAATATCATGATTAGTCTGAAGCCAACCTGTGCTTTTTATTTTATTGTCATAGGCAGTTTAATCATTTTAGACTAGATACCCATAGGATTATATTTTTTTATCTTTAATTCAAGAAACTTTACTAGACTATGGTTCAGTGCTGATTAATATTTAAAATTTTTTTTTCTTAAAATATACTGTGCCCCAATGTTAGGGTATATGGCATACCTCTTGGGGGTGGTACACAATTATAAGAGGGACTCAACTTAACAAATGAAAACAGGAGAGGGGCTGGGAGGGGGAGGTCAGCTCGAGGGAGGGTGAATGGTGAGATCACACCTATAGAGCATAATGCAAGGATACATGTCAGATCTATTAGTACAGAGTATAAATGTCTTAACACAATAAGTAAACGAGATGAGGTATATATTAACCAGTATGATGTAAGCATTTCTAATTCTGTATGAAATCAGCACATGTACCCCATAAATGCATTAATGTATACATGATCTATGTGTTTATGATTTAATAAAAAATGCAAACATTTAAACTAATTCTTTGTCCCCTCAAATTAATCTGAAACAATAATAACAAATATATACAGTGTCCTTTTTATCTTTAGATTAAAATAAAAGATTTTACATTAAGTGAACCCAGTCTTCCTCATAAAATAAGCTACTATTCTTCCAAATGCTAGTGCACCAAAATTGAAAATTTCAGATTTCCGTAGAAAGTTTGTTTTAGCCTTAGTTTTGATCTTCGCTAGCTTGAATATTCCTACATGACTTTTTGTCACTCTTTTGTGGTAAATATACCTGATTGTCCTGAGGTTTAGCAAGGTGGCTAATGTCCAGTTGGTGCCTTCTGGATAGCAGTAAATTACATTCTCTGTTCTTGGTTATTATCTGCTGAGATTTATATGCTTCTTGTGTCCAGCCAAAGGGATATTCTGACAATACCCTGTGTTATCTCACCTTCCCAAAGTAAGTTTTGAAAAGGCAGATTTAGAAAGGATTTGTGAAGCTTAGTTTCACTGTTTCCTTTCTCACAGAAGTACTGTAATACTAAGGGAGTCTGTGTAAGTTTCAGACCCCACTGCTAATAGACACCATCAAGACAGGATGGAGGGGCTTGCTCCTTCTGATTTCTAGTCTGACGTTCCCTACTACAGACTCTGAAATAGAATATGACCAAAGTCTGAATGAACGTGCTGGATTTTATTTATTTTCTTTTCGTGTAGTTTAAAAATGTTAATTTTCTTATTTTTTACTTGCCTCAGTAGAAGAATGCAACCATGGAAAACAGTAAAATCACTCAAAATTAAAAAAAAAAAAAGTGCCTTCTTTAAGCCAGAATTTTAATCACCCTGATCACTGCCACTGCTCACATCTGCTGCTCTGTCTTTTCTGAGAGATTTTGCTCTGAATATTTGTTTTAGAGAGATATTTTCTGTAACTCATTTTTAAATTGGTAATGTTTATATCTGCCAAACTAAGGATGCTAGACTTTCTTTTCTTAATCCATGAAAAAATGCTATCAATGCAAAATATTATTCTTTAATGATTAAGAAACATGGCCCTTCCTTGAGATGGGGGAAGAGTGTAAGTTGATGAATTGCTGGTATTGCTTGTCATTACAGTTCCATTACTGACTCATTATTTATGTTAACTCTGGAGAATAATATTTACTTTAAAGTGAAAATCAAGATTTTGCAGTGATCCATCCTAACACATGGCGAAATTTCATATGCCTTCATCTCCCATCCATTTGGCCTCAACCATTCTTGTTTCACGACTCTTCTCTACAGAGCCTGTGTCTGGCCCCGGCTTCTCTGACCATCTAGTCTCTTCCCCAAACCCATTTATCATCTTCATTTACTTTCTTTGAACTCATTCCAACCTCTGCTTGGGTCTCAGGAACTCATTATAAAAATTAAAATTTCCTTGGTAAAAGAGGAATAAAGAAAATCATGCCCCAAATAGAAGTCACTTGTGTTCTACACCTGATAGATCCAACTTGTACTTGCAATATGCTCCATAGGTGTGGTCCCCCAATGTCTTAATCCTGTAATTGTGTAAAAGAGGTGAAGGCTATGTTGTTTAGTAGGATGTAAGCACTTCAATTTGTACAAATAATTAACACGTTGAATCCCATAATGGCATAAATGTATTTATGATCTATGTACAAAGGATTTAATAAAAAAAGGAATAAAAAACAAACAAAATAGACGTCACCTCTAATACACATATTATTCACCTTCTAGCGCTTTCTCATGGGTATGTATGACCTTATGGAATCCTAGTAATAATACTTCTGTGTAATATTTAGGTGCGATGGGTGTACTTCATTTGACTTTTTCCTAATCCTGATTCTGCTGTGTTCCACCAGCTCTATGCCTTCCCCAGGCTTCCCTGCAGCTGGCTTCCTGGGTACTCCAGGAAGTACCATCCAAGGAGGAAGTCTCAGATGGGCTAGGACAGATTGCTATGGCATCTCTGGGAGTGGCTGTTTCCCCCTTACCAGGGCTCCCCCCGCCCTTCTTCCTCCACAACTCTGAGTCTCCATGACACTGTTTCTGCTGCTTTCCCCCCTTGATTTTAGGATTAGTAACAAATTCCAGATGTGAACAGTCTCCAAGGCCCTCCCCATTCTTTTCACCTGCCTGTACCTTTGTAAGTAGTTCTTTTATTAATATCGTTATTTGAACCACATCAGGTGACTTCCGCTTCTTGCTTAGGCGTTGACTGACACAACCCGGCATACTTTATGAGTCATGAGTTTTACTGGTGGGAAATTAAAGCACAAAGAAGCGAGTGACTTATCTCAAGTCATCCCCGGCACTCAGGATGGGAGAAGGCTTGAAGGCCAAGTCTCCTGTGGCTAGCTCATGCTCCCCATGCTCTTTACTAGGCCTAACGGTGGTTCCATTCAGAGGTGCAGGAACGTTATTGCATCTTGTAGTATTCCAAGATTGTTGAACCATGGAAAACGCTATGTGGTTGACTCAACCCACATTCAACTCCCTTTAGCTTGAAAAAACTCAAAACACATATTTGATTCATTTTCTGTACTAGGACAATCTGGATGAGTCTGGAGTAGGAGGGTGTGGAATGTGAAGCTGGGGACATACAAAGAAGGGCCCATATTTTTCTCAGACTTGTGGTCATGTACCCATTTGCCTTCCAATTTCCATACACAAATGTTATCACTGCTGACAGGCAGGTCACAGCAGCAGTGGCCTCTGGGCAGGGACACACTTGCGGTATAATAGAGTTCCACCCACACTCCATTTCTGTTGCTACATCCAAATCCAGTTTGCTGCCCCTCGCAAAGATGCGAGGCCTCTGAAATTCTATGCTAATTAAGTTTATGCATGAACTAGTGAGAAAACTAGATTTTCTTTTGTCTGTAGTAACATTAGTCTGTGTCTTGCAGATGAAATGGTAATTACGCTCTTCCCTCAGCTAAAGCCTCTTCTATACTGAAAACTTTTCCTCCTATTTTCTATACCTTTGTTTTCTTTCTTGTTGCAATTCTAGAACTTGTGGTCTTGTAGCAAGTGTGTCCCTTCCTGAAAAGGACCCTTGGTTAACTGTCAGGTCCAAGATTCTCCTCCTTTCTGTCAATCACAATTCACCACCCTTGGCTTCTTTTACTCCCTCCCAACATGAGGTAGAACAGGCACAAAGGAGACCTTCCTGTGAGTGTGGTATTTACCTTATGGCTGCTACAAGGGCTGGCTTGCAGGGAGCAATGCTAACTACGAAGCTGGAAGATTTTGCAGAAGGTAATATTCTGTATAACTAGAAATTGTAGACTTATCCATTTCCCTCTGCATACCACTGCTTGTGTTTCTATGACTTGAGCTAATAGAACTCAAGAAGAGTGCAAAATAAAGAAATAAATAGAACATAACACTTTAGAATTTATTCACACACATACATCATTTTAAGAAACCTTATCTTGAGTTCTCAAAGGAGCCTAGGAGGCTCTACAGGCTCACATAAGTTCCACCTAGTAGCCAGGGAACCTGAGAGTTTTGTGAGGCTTAAAGACTGACATGCTGTGTACTGACGACCCCAAATGTTAAGAATGTTGTTTTACAGTTGTCTTTGGAAGGCATTGGGAATTTTGGAATGTAATTCCACTGTGTCTTGGCCTTTTCTACTGTGTTAATCTGTTCACCCTCATAATCATTTTCACATTTATTTCCCAATAATTTTAAGGCAAACATTAACATTAAGGCAAGCATACACAAAAACACAGTCTCTCAAAGTTTACACATACCCAGATGTGTATGTGATGCAACATTTTCTTTTGTTTTAGGTTTTGGGGGGAGTACAATTGTTAAGGCATCAACTAACGTGTAAAGGTTAATTTAATTTAATTACTATTCTATGTATAATCTCTATAACTGACTAGTGAATATGGATTGAAGAAGGCTACCTCAGTTGATCTTTTGATAAAGACTCTCTCTCTATATATATATATATATATATTTGCTTTTATAGATAAAAAAGCAAGAAGAGATGTTCTGATATTTTGTTTCCTCACTCTGATGCACCCTTTGCGTACACCCTGAGATGTGTGCCCATATTGAGGACCACAGGAAGGAGGGTCTAGGAAGCTCCATTGTGGCAGGAGGCTAGAGGGAGCAGGGATGTGTGCGGTGTGGCTGGGTGCTGGCAATTTGCTTCTGTCTGGCAGGCATGGTGGCCCCCTGTTCTTTCACGGACTTGAGAATTTCAGCCCTTGACTGGCCAGTCTGTTAGCAGTAGAAGTCTGAGTAAAAACTTCATGATCCTATTTTTGAAATCCATTTTTGAAATTGATTCTCAAATTTTCAAATATTCACTTTTAGATGTAAACAAAGTTGATGGCAAGGCACGTGGGAGTTGCCATGTTGGAAATCACAATTTCCCCAATGAAGGTAAAGCCAAATAAGCTTCAGTATTTTCAAGTTTTTTTCAAGGTTGCTTCAATACATAGAAATGCCAGCTTTAAGCTTTCTCAATTTTTCAGTCAAACCCTAGTTCAAAACTTTAATTCCGTTTTGGATTTTCATTTGGAAAATTCAGTTTTTCTTATGCTTGGATGTTTCTGTATTCTCTCTGCTAATAAAAATAATTCATATAAATGTTGACATATCTAATGAATTTCAAAGGGAGAAACAATGATCCTTCTTATAGATCAAGTCGAATGATGATTTCATATTTCCCTTTAAAAATTGACAGTATCTCAAGAATGGAAGAAAAAGTATCCAATGTACTCAGTCCTACTCTGAAACTAATTTATAGCTTTCATATGAAAGCTATAACCCAATTATAGCCCAAGTTTATGGGGAAAGGGGAGTAGGGGGAGGGTCAGAGAGGGGGGAAGATGGGTGGAGGGAGGGTAATTGGTGAGACCACACCTACATTGCATCTTACAAGGGTACATGTGAAACTTGCTAAATGTAGAATATAAATGTCTTAACACAATAACTAAGAAAATGCCAGGAAGGTTATGTTAACCAGTTTGATGAAAATATTTCAAATTGTATATAAAACCAGCACATTATACCCCATGACTGTATTAATGTACACAGCTATGATTTAATAAAAAAAAAATTATCTTTGATAGAAATTCCTGAAATGTATGTAGGGATCCTTCAAGTTCTATTGTTTCAAAAATATTTGAAAATCAAAGAAATGTAACATGAAATTTATATACTTGAATTTATTATTCATTTCGAATTTGCTACTTGCAAAAAAATCGATAAACAGAATTTACAGATTATTCTATGTAGGGGAAACAGTTGTATGATTAAAAAGTGAAGACTAAATAGTCGTTTGACCGCAGCTTAGGTTTCTGCTAAGTCTCAGCTGCGCTAATGCGGCTGATGCTGACAAGTAGCTGGAATGATAATTGGGCTGAAGATATTTCTCCTCACCCCCTTCCTAATGACGGGCAGGCAAGAGATGGTAGCATTAGCACAGTTAACTTTTCTACAAATGTTAATATAGCAAGGCAATCAACTGGTATTAACCATCAAAGTGTCCTTGCTGCAGAATGTACATTCTGTTGTCTGCATGAGAAGTATTAATATTTCTTACATAGAAATGCATTTAATTTTAAGAAACGGTATTTTAATATGACAACGTTTTTAGAGCCATGAAAATTTAGCATTACTGACTCAATCAGTGCAGGCAACACTTCTGGTCTCAAGTTGTGTTGGTGTCTGTGTAAGTCCTGGGACTGCTGGTGTGGGTGTAAATATCTTTCTTTCTGGTCTAAACTCTGAAGGTGTAAAACCCCTACCCCAGACCCATTGCTGTCCCTCATTTTGGAGTTATCTCTGTTGATCTTTCCATTTTTCATTAGGGTATGAGTGAGTGCCAGGCATGGAGAGCTGAGAAGGCCACACTGTCCTTCTGCCTCCTTTACTTTTCTTCCCTTTCATCTTTTTCATTTTTTCCAGTCTGCTTTCCCCCTAGGGCAGCTCCCTTCCCATCTCCCTCTGAGAGCTCTTACTGCCATATGGTAGAGCTGTTGGTTTTCCTGCCCCTTCCTGGATTGTGACTGTCTCCAAAGCAGGGACTGGAGGAACCCACTTGTTCTGAAACAATTTGAGAACCAGGTTTCAAATTTGCCGACTGAGGATAGGGGTGGAGGGAGCCAAGGGTAGGGCAGAGGGGTGCAGGGTATGGTGGGCATGCCTGCCCACTGCTCAGCCTCTTTATTTATAGAAGGGTGGTAATCAGCTGCCTCCCAGGGTTGGTGCAAGCTAATGACTCTTAGAACAGCTGAACCGTTCTGTTGGTGGTGCTACTGAGTAGACTGAGGGAAGGCACTCTGGGTACCTGGCAGGGAGGACACGTGCCTACATGTGGGGTGGGGGAGGGGCACTTGCTTCTTCCTCTGGGGAGATGATGTTAACTCCCATGAAAATACGAAAAAAAAAACAACCAATTTCCTAAGTTTAGAATTATTTTTTTCATTTAGCATATCTAAACACAATTGAGCTAACAGTGCAAACATAAATTTGGACTTTGTGAAGCAGACATCCTATCCAGATGGTCACAGGGTAGCCAGCTCGGGAAGATAATATTGGAAGGACTTTAATCCACATTCACCACCACATTCAAGGGAGGTATGGACCTACTAGTATGTGTTCATAGATCACCCTTAAATATTTTTGCATTTAAGGTATAAAGATTCTTAAAAATGATCCTGCCCAAAGACCAAGTAAGGGATCTAATGTTCCTGTGCTAGAGATGAGTATTTCGGAGAAGGCGTGTGTAGGGAGGAGGCCAATGGGCTAAGAATGGTTCTTACACTTTTAAATTGTTGGAAAAAACTCAAAAGAAAAACATTCTTTCATGTATGAAAATTATGAAAAAATTAAAATTTTTGTGTTCATAAATATAATACCTAAGAATCCACTCCTGCCTGGATTTTCTATGGCTACTTTCATTGTACAACAGGAGAGTTGAGTCTCTAGGCGGAGACCCTGTGGAGCTCACATTATTTACATCTAGCCCTTTGCAGAACATGTCTGCAGAACCCACTTTCGGGGATTCCTCCCTGAGAATGTGGGAAGGAGCCCTTGTCCTCCCAGACTCCATCGGTAGTGAGAAGTGTGCCCTGAAGTCTATCTGGGCTCCCGGGAGCTGCTGAATGATACAGCGAGTGGAGTCTTGGCACACAAAAGTTGTGGTACTGCAGAGAATGAAACTGAGTTTTAGGTATCCAATTTATTTCAGCAGGCTATGCGAGCAGCTGACCAGACGGCTCCCCTCCTCCGGACACGGGAGCTTGGCGTGGCCGTTGCAGGAGAGCTGGCGCAATTCTGGGATTCAGGGTCCTTTTAGTTTGGGTTTGCATCCCTCCCCTCCTTCCAGTGTTTACACCGAAATGTTTTCGCCTTTGCATACCTTGACCTTCTCATTTACAGAATGAGAATAACAGGAGTAAGGTCACCTTGTGGGGCCGCTGGGAGGACGAGGGGGTGCAGGTGTGCTTGGCATGCCGCGGGACTTCTGTGGGTATTGCCCTTCAGAAGGGACCAGTTCACAGGTCACCTCCAATGTCACAGGCACTGAGGTGATTGTTTTCTCCACTTCAGGTTTCAGCATTTATTCTTACCTCATTTCTCTTCCTTCACTTGATTTTCTTTATGTTTAGCAATTTTACCTATGAGAAGGTTGTCCCTCCCACTGCACGGAGAACGTTTAGAATGCCCAGAGCTTGCCTCACTCTCTCACCTTCTCCAGGGCCCAGGTACTACTTAGAGCAAAGTAGGCAGGAGATACATTTTCTTTACAAAGGCACACGTTTGTTTTAATTACTACCTGTCTGTAGAAGTTATTCTTTTTCCTCAGAGAATGTCAATTATCTGCAAAAGCTTCATAGCTCATGATATAGAATGAGACTGATTAATCCATAACTCAACATAGTAAAGAATTATTTTGAGATTGTGAAAGATACTAAGATAATTTCTGATCCAGATGAAAAAAATTAACCTGTGATTAATCTGCATTGTATTTAGCATGACTGTGAAAAATGAACCTGGTTGATAAACTTAGATTTGAGAATTAGCCATACCTTTCACAATAACCCTGTTCAATAGAAAGGCAATATGAGCTGCCCGTATAAGCCACATATGTAATTTAAATGTTCCTACTAGCCAGCTCAAAAATACATAAACTGGCAAAATTAATTTTAATAGTATTATCTTGTATGACCCAATATAGTGCATGTAATCAATTTTTGCATGTAATCAATATTCAATTATTAACAATATAGTTTACATCTTTTCTTCAGACTAGCTGTTCAAAATCCTGCCTGTCCTTTACTTGGACTGGGCATCTCACTTTGTCAAGCACCCTTTGTAGTGCTCAGTAGCCCACCTGTGGCTGGAGGTCACTGCATTGGATGGCACAATTCAAAGTATCCATAGTAACCTCGGGAGAGCACAGCTGTAAATTCATCAAAGGGCTTTACTCACCAGTGGGAAGTTAGCAGAGAAAAAGCCGTTGTTATCTGGAGATAATTCTGCCAGCTGCATATCACTACCTGTGGAGGAGAGGATTTGGTGGTTAAACCACAGTACTATATATGTTGATATTATCATCTCCAGTAATTAGCCACAGTTAAAATTACTGAAAAGTTTGCCAGTTCCTTGGACCCTGCATCTCCCCCTGGCGAAACACTTTGCTCGGAAGGGACTCCTTGAGGGTCAGCCTCTGCTGGGGCGAGCTGAGCCCATGTTGCTGCGGTTTCCTGGGAGCTGCTGATTACGAACTTCCATGAAGTCTTGCTTTGGCACGTCCCTATTGGGAATGAACTTGTCTTGGTGCAAGTCCCATTTGCGCTGCTTGGCCCCTGTGCAGGCTGAGATGAACTGAACTGTATGATTCCGGTTCACTTCCCTTGCCTCAGGTAGATGCAGCCATAAGGCATGTTTTCCACATAGACAGAGTTATGTTCATACTTTTAAGTGGAAAGCAAAGTTAAAGGCAATTTTAATATAGGAGTCATGGTTTATGTCGAAAAAAATCAACTATTTGTGATCAAATTTACCTGTTTGTTCACAAACACCTTACTAGTTACCAATAATGAATGGTATTAATATTTCTTTTTGTGGTCTTTTTATTTTTCTTTTAAAACCATATTCACAGAACATATGCAGCTGTTACTTACATATTTTAAAATAAATATGCTTAAAATGTAAGCTTTTCTATATTCTGTCATGCAGACTTTGGAAGCCCATTTTGTTCCTGATAGCTGCTTGTAAGGATTTTAAGGGCTGACAGCCAAGCTGAGACCTAGATTTCTGGAAAAGAAAAAGAAGGATGAAAAGGGCCCCTCGCAGCTCCAGCCATCCATGACTCCGTGACTCTGAGATAAACCTTTTGAAATATGGTGACTTTCTAATGCCTGAAGTGTGAGTGGCTTTAGAACACAATAAAGAGAAAATATCCAGCTGTAGTTTATTACAATAAGGTCAATTAAATGGATTCATAGAACTATCTTCTTGTTTATATCTATCATGGATCATAAGAGATGAAAAAAAAATGCCTTTGTGATCTCAGCTCCTGTTTCCCCTTCTCAGATAGAGAGACATGGAGACCCTTAAACAATTCTGCTGGGGTCCATTTCAGCAGCAGCTTCTCCACGTGGGCAAGCTGTTACATTTAAATTGGTTAATAATCCTTTGTTAATGGTCTGCCTTTTATATATAAAGACATTCGGGAAAAGGATTGAATCGCTACGTAAATAACACAGCTCTCGGTCTTGGCTTTGTCCTGTGAAGTTCCTGCCAAAGACTACTGGAGTCCTCGTGTTTGTTCAATAGGTAAAAAAAGCTCTTGCTTGTCACAAGTGGTGTCTCATTTATTATCTAGATCTCTTCCCTTCTGTTTTGCTGCATCCTGTTCTAAAAATACAAGCACATGGACTCAGAGAGCTCTGGTTTCTGGTCGGTCAGTATTCTGTTTATGCTCCTTGTTTCCTTTAAAGAAAATTACCTGCCTTCAACCTAGCATCTCTCCAGAGTATTATTACAGTCAAAATACAGGATTTAGACGGTCAAGTGATTAAGCAGATAGGTCTACAGTCTTGAGAGTCTCACATGTTTTCCTGGCTACAGGGGAAGTGTTTGGGGGCAGTAATTGAAAACAAATCCAAATAAGGCTGAAGAATAATTTCAAAGAAATGTGTACTTCAGATTCCAAATGCCAAAAAAAAAGAAAATTTAACCTGCTATTGAATTGAATCGAATTCAAATTCAATTTTGCATTTGCTCTCTGTAAAATCTAGGCTTATCTTCGTGAGGCAAAGTCCCTGGGAGGAGGCCTGAGCCAATACTTCTCCATTTTTCCCATTAATGTCGTGTTTCAGAGTTTTCCTGCCCAAAGGTAAACACTAAAACTGTGAACTCCTATTGAGATGGCTCAACTTTCTTTCTAGTTTATGACAAATGCCAACCTAGAGGACAGTTGTCATTAATGTCACCTCCTGACGATTTTGATAATTCTTCCATTCCACTTGGGCACATGTGCTTCTTCTCTCCTCTTCCCCTGACTTGTGTGAGACTTTTCCATTTGAGTCTTCATATCTCTTCTAATTCCTTTAATTGGCTAAGATATAACCAACGGGGAAAGCCAAATCAACACAAAACACGATGAATCAGATTCCAAGATGGCAGACAAGTTATGTGGTTTCAGGTGGAAGCAGTTTGCTCCACACCAAATCGCAGCATGACAGTGCAGGAGGCTGAGACTACCCTTTTCCCCTTGGTGACAGCTCTTCTGCTGGATGCCTCACGTGCAAGGCTCATGTGCTTCCAGGATCCACTCTGTGCAACAGACCTGAGGAGCAGGGGGCAAGGTGGGAGGGAAGGTATACACTGCCCATGGGTGACAGGAACTCAGGTCTAGGCATTGCTCACACCTGTGTGCCTGCCTTTGGCAAGACGTTTTAAGTATCTATATCTTTGTACCACTGAGAAAATCATATTCTCTTTACCTCCCTTTCAGAGTTAGTGAAAGGCGCAAATGACTGAGTATGAAAACTCTGTAAAAAATGAAGAGCTACTATAAAGATTGTGCACACCACTGACACTAGTTTGGGCGTGTACTTTGAAGCTGATGTTACTATTCCACTTGGTGTCACCTTTCACCTTTCCCTCTAGAAATTCCTGTTTGCCTTTTCCTGTTAAAAGGACCTTCCCTACAACAGGCCATGTGTAGATTCTTTTTGTGAACTTTGCCAAGGCATAGAGTAGGCTGAGGGAAATATCAAGCCTCATCCATTGCACCATGAGTAATTCATTGGCAAAGACTGGTCCTTGCTCTTTCTAGCACCAGCCTAGTGTTTGAAACATAATAGGCACATAATAAAAAACATGTGCTGAGAATGATTCACTGTGTATTGTGAACACATACTGGTATTTCACATGGAGTTATCCCCCACTTCAAGTTAACATGCTTTGTAGAATTTAACTACTTATAAGAACTCAAATGAATTTGATTTTAGAAATCTGGAACTATGAAATGAAGTACCCCAAACTATATTTATTCAAAACTAAGATTTCGTATTTCCAATTATTCTTGTCTCAAATTGTTCAAGTTTAATAGGTACTTGTAATTTATTTTTAATTTATAGAACAAATGGTTTGAGGCAAGAATACAGATTAATTATAATCAACATTTTAATTTTCATATTTACATTAGAGGTAGAGGGCAGTTTTCCTTATTAAACAAACTAGATCTTTTTTTTTAAGTCTGTCATTCAATATTTATTTTGAATCTACTCAGCACCAAGTGCTATGGTAAGTTTTGAGAATAAAATCGTAATAAAGACTCAATCCTTGCATTTCACATTTAAGTCCCACGAAGGATAAAAAACATATAGTAAGTAATTACTGGTTCCCAGAGTTATTAATGAAGGTTACAAGAGCCTTGCAAGAACAATCCACTATCATTCTAGATGAACCACTTCTCTTTATATCTGCCATAAAATATTTAATCAGATATTACTATTTTGCCATGTGCTATGAATAATTGATAAGAAAATGAATAACTTTTTTGTTTTTGATCAGGTCCTGTTTATTAAGGGTTTTTATTTATTTATTTTTTTATTTCAAATGAATATGAAGTTATAAGTTTTTAGGTTACATTGTTCTTATTTCCAGGGTAAGGTTTAGTTGTAAGAGAGCCCCTTCCCCAGGGGCAGGAGATATGCACATTAGGTGAGAGCTGGCCTCAAGCCCTCCCTCCTTTTGCCAATTCTCCTCCCTCCCTCCTTCCTCTGCCTTCTTACTAGACGATGTTTGTGTTTTATACTTCATGTGAGCATGTAATCATTTATATGTTGGTGTCATATTAGTATGCAATACATTGGGTATTAATCTTTCTATTCTCGAGATACATTACTTCCATCCAGGTAAACATGAAAGACGTAAAGCCTCCATCATTTCTCCTGGTTGATAGTATTCCATGATGTACATATGTCACAATTTGTTAATCCATTCATAGATTGATGGACATTTGGGTTGCTTCCAGGACATGGTAATTATGAATGGAGCTATAATAAACATTCTGTTGCAAATGTCTTTGTGGTAAAATGATTTTCGTTCTTCTGGGTAGATGCCTAGTAATAGAATTGCAGGATGAAATGGAAAGTCAACTTTTTAGCTCTTTGAGCATTCTGCATACTTCCCTCCTTAAAAGCTCTATTAGTTTGCAGTTCTACCAGCAGTGTGAAATGCTCCCTTCTCTTCACATTTATGCCAGCATCTGCAGTTCGGGGATTTTGCGATATGGGCTAATCTTACCGGAGTTAGGTGATATCTCAGAATGGTTTTGATTTGGATTTCTCTGATGATTAAAGACAATGAGAATTTCTTCATGTGTTTATTGGCCATTCATCTGTCATCTTTGGAGAAGTTTCTGAAAATGAACAACTTTTAAAGAGGAGGTTGCCTTTGTTGTCAACCTGAAAAGAGGTGAGAATTTCTCCCTGTAAAAAAGAGAGGGAAGTTTATATTGACGGAGTGATTATGCAGCTCTATAAGAAAAAGAAATTGTGCTCTGGGAAGATGATTTTCTCAGGGGGAGTACTGAAGGGGAACAAGCTGGCAAAATAAAATACTAGTTAGATACAGAGATGAGAAGGATGAGTGTTGAGAAGTCACACAGGAGGGAGGGGCAAGGCTGAGTGCTGTGAAGTCACACACGAGGGAGGGGCAAGGATGAGTGTTGTGAAGTCACACACGAGGGAGTGGCAAGGCAGGGGAATGAGGAGAGGCCACATCCCAGATGTATGTAGCACAGGTGTGGGTGACACATCAGATTTGCTTGTGGTGTGTAGAGGGGACCACAGTGTTACTTCTAGTGATGTGAGAGAAACATGCACACATAGTCCGTGTTATGTAGGTAGGTAATGAGGCTGTTTCCTGGAAGCCAGGTTCCAGGATGGAAATCGAGTGTGGGGAAGAAGGCAGTAAATACTCAGAGACTTTGCGACTCAATGAGTGATCCTCAGATCAGCAGTACTGCTGTCATTTGAGACGTGATGCAGGGTTTTCGCTCCCACTCTTGACATACTGATCAGAATTTTCATCTTACTCGATTCCTGAGTTATCCCATGCACAACTGAGGTGTGTCCCAGAGTACAGTCTGCAAGACAGGTGGAGTTTGAGATGTGTGCGTATCACCAAAAAATGGTCACAAAATTAAGTAAAGGAACATGAGGACAGACTCCAATTGTCCTAGGCATTAAAGACTTAAAGTATTACCTGTAAGTGAAATCATCTACAAAATTCTGGCAAGATAGGATAGCAAGCTAAAACTCATGAGCATTATTTTCTAAGCCTTGTTTGAAGAGGAAATGCCTGAATTAACTGGCCAGTGTGCGACATACGTGGCCTTTTCACTAATGCATGGTATGCAGAGTTTAGGTGCTCATGGAATAACTTGGAAGTGATAAGCTTTGCAACGTTTCCTAAAAACCAACGTTTTAATTTTGTAGTACTCCAACGCAAACATTCAATTTCTGAGCTGCGACGTTGGCTTAAAGAAGTTACTTTTCAAAAGCATTTTTTAAAATTATGACTTTTATATTTGGAGGCAAAATTACTGCAGGCGAATTTTCTGATTGTCATTTTTCTGGTATTGTGTTGGTTCAGTCTTTAGTTACAATATCATACAATGTGAAGCAGTGACAGCATCACAAAAGATGTTTTAAATTAACAATCACACTTCATCATGGCTGGCAGAGTTGGATTTCATCAAGCCACCCCAGTCATCCTGCCCAATTCCATTAGCACTGCCAACCTGAGAACCGAAGTCCTTTATTAAGCTAAGCCAGGCAGAGCCAATCAAGGCCCATCATGCGCCAACTGGTTACAATAGCTGATTCTAATGATGAAATATTACCCAGTATTGAATCAGACCTAAAACAAACAAACAGATTTCTCCAGCTTAGATGCCTCATGACTCACTTGAGACGCTGGATATTCAGGATGGGTTTTCTGATAGATGGAATCAGATTTAGTGTGAGCATAACTTTTAAGAACCATGTAATTTCTGTTCTCTGAAAAGAACTGTAAACTATGCTTCAGTGTCTTTGCACTATCCCGGATTCCTGAGCTTGGCCTCTTTACAGTAGTTAATTATGTTCATTGTAATGAACATAATTATGTAATGATGTGATTTTGGAAATTCTACTCATTCCTGACACTTAAGGTTTTGATCCAAGGAAAAGTCTATGAGCACAATAAGCACACTAGCCTGGTGCATAACCCCCGTATTTTACAAAGTAATTCAGGACTATCTTCTCTCCTAAAACTACTTCCGAATAGGAATCTATTCTGAATATGTGACATATAAAGCATTTTACTCTTCTTCCAAATTAATAATTAAAATCAAATTTCTATTCTGAAAACGTATGATATCAAGTAAAGATTGATTCTAGAGCTATAGACAATTATTTTACTCCAAAGGTAAAATTACCACAACTTAAATTAAGAAAAAAAAATATATATGTATACACACATATATAATTTATACACTTATGTACATATTTATAACGTAAGTATGTACACTTTATAGATATTCTGAGGTGTGCTTTTTTAGGAAACTTTGCTGAATGTTAAATGTTTTAATCACACAAAATAAATAAATATTAATATATACTTTTACCTTTCTATTCAAGGATATCACTAGCTCAAACTATTTTGTCCACTTTGTCATGCTTTTAGATAAAAAAGAGATGTTTTAAAAAGTGCATTAAAATAAAATTTGCCTGAATCAAGATTTTTCTCCTGAAATCCTAACTGCTCCTCATCTGGATGTCAAGCTATGCCTAGAAACACAAGAAAATGGGCAGCTTAAAATTATAGTTTATAGAATGATCAAGCCATATTCTTAACAATGAGGTCTTGTTTTCTATAGTCTTAGCAACCCATCTTTTTAGTCTGGCCTCTGGAGGATTTGTATTAAAAAGCAAAAGTCTTTTACAAAATGGTTCAGGACTTGGCCTTACCTATTGAGAAACCTTGACTTTGAACATGGCCATATGACAAGGTGATCTTGCAAAAGATTTAAGAAACTCATCAAAGCTATAACCCAGTTACAACCTAAGAATAGGGGAAAGGGGGAAAGGGAAAGGAGGGAGGGGGGAGGTAGGTGGAGGGAGGGGTACGGGTGGGATTACACCTGCGGGGCATCTAACAAGGGTATATGTGAAACTTAGTAAATGTGGAATGTAAATGTCTTGGCGCGGTAACTGGGAAAATGCCAGGAAGGCTATGTTAACTATTGTGATGAAAATGTGTCAAATGGTCTGTGAAGCTAGTGTATGATGCCCC
>CAUYPK010024125.1:0-19484 GCA_963574355.1 Loris lydekkerianus
TTCTTAACCTTACAAGGATCTTCGAGGAGTTAATACCTCCTGTAGTAAAGCAAGAAACATTTATCAATTCTTTCAGTCTCTTCTTTAGCTTGTTCTTTATGTTAAATTGAAATAAAATTATAGTTAACATTTTTAATAAAAAAAAAAAAAAAAGTCTTTTTCCCAGCAAGTTCCTCAAGGGTGATGACAGGTTTTGTCTTGTTCCCCAGAGAATTTTTGAGCCATCCTTGAGGAAATTGTTTCACCTCCTGGAGCCTCAGTTTCCACAACTGTCTTGAGGGGTTCCTGATACCTGCCTCATAGGGCCTAGGCGAGGATCAGTGATGACACACACAGGCCCAGGTGTGCAGTGGGCCCTTCATAAATGGCACTTGTTCTAGATGACATGCATGTGAGGAGGGGGGTCTTTCGGAGCTCTGTGGAGACCCAGCCCTCTGGTACTACTTAACTAACAGCTGCATAACGATGGAGGGGTCAAAGGTCACTGACAGTCACTGACCTTCCCCCCCCCCCCCCCGTTGGTATGTGACTGTTAAGGAGAGCTGAGCTGAGAAGAGCCCTCTGTCAACCACAAATTGTCCATCCCTGATCTTGAGAATTGCTCAAATCTCCAGAAGCCCATCCTAACATCTTTTTCTCTGGTTTTCTTTCCTTTCTTTCCTTTCCTTTCCTTTCCCTCCCTCCCTCTCTCCCTCCCTCCCTCCCTCCCTCTCTCCCTCCCTCCCTCCCTCCCTCCCTCCCTTCCTTCCTTCCTTCCTTCCCTTCCCCTTCCTTCCTTCCTTTCTTTCTTTCTTTCTTTCTCCTTTCCCTCCCCTCCCCTTTTTTTTGGAGACAGAGTCTCAAGCTGTTGCCCCAGGTAGAGTTCCGTGACATCACAGCTCACAGCAATCTCAAAGTCCTGGGCCTAAGTAATTCTCTTGCCTCAACCTCCAAGGTAGCTGGGACTACAGGCGCCTGCCACAACGCCCAGCTATTTTTGCCCCTGGACTGGATTCGAACCTGTCAGCTCCAATATATGTGGCTGGCCCCCCCAGCCACCTGAGCTACAGATGCCAAGCCTCTCTTTGCTCTTTTTTTTTTTTTTGGTAGAGACAGAGTCTCACTTTACCGCCCTTGGTAGAGTGCCGTGACGTCACAGGACTCACAGCAACTTCCAGCTCTTGGGCTTACGCGACTCTCCTGCCTCAGCTTCCTGAGCAGCTGGGACTACAGACGCCTGCCACAACGTCCGGCTATTTTTTTGTTGCATTTTGGCCCGGGCTGGGTTTGAACCCACCACCCTCAGTATATGGGGCTGGCGCCCTACTCACTGAGCCACAGGCGCCGCCCTCTTTGCTCTTTTGTAAAGATCCTGTTTTTGGATCCTGGTACAAGCTTTGGCCACAACCTTTACCACCCTCTATCCTCTGGTTTAAGAAAAAAAAATCCTAACCTCAGTAAGATACTGTTTTCCACCGGTGAAGATGGCTATCAGAAAGAAACTGGAAAGCAACATGTGCTGGTGAGGATGTGGAGAAATTGTGGCCCTGTGCATTGCTGGTGGGAGTGTGGATGAAGCAGCTGCCGTGGAAGACGGCGTGGTTGTTCCTCATAAAACGAAAAAGAGAAATACCATATGACCCAGAAACTCCACCTCTGAAAGAAGGAACCTAAAGAAATATTTGCACATCTATGTTCACAGCAGCATTATTTGCAAGAACCAAAAGGTGGAAGCAACCCAAGTGTCTGTCTAAGGATGATGGATAAACAAAATGTGCTAGCCAGGGGTGGGAGGCCGAGGCGCAAGAATCCCTTGAGCTCAGGAGTCCCAGTCCAGCCTGGGCAAGAGCAAGACCCTGTCTCTACTAAAAATACAAACACTAGCTGGACATTGTGATGGGTGCCTGTAGTTCCACCTATTCAGGACGCTGAGGCAAGAGGGTTACTTGAACCCAAGAGTTTGAGATTACTGTGAGTTATGACACCACGGCACTCTACCAACAGTGACACAGTCAGACTCTGTCTCAAAAAAATAAAAGTGCTATGTACAGACAAGGGAATATTATTTATTCAGTCGTAAAAAGGAAGGACATTCTGACACAGGCTGCAACATGGAGAGATTTGAGGACATGATGCTCAGTGAAACGAGCCAGACCCAAAGACAAATAGTGTGTGTTCCTGCAAATTCAGAGAAACAAAGCTGAATGGCGATCACCCAGGGCTCGAGAAGAGGAAATGGAGAGTTGGTTTAATGGGGACAGAGTTTCAGTTTTGCAAGAAGCAAAAAGTTCCAGAGATGGATGGTGGCAAGTGTTGCACCTATGTGAAAGTACTTAATGCCACTTAACTGTTACTTAAAAATGGTAAGGTGGTAAATTTTATGTTACATATATCTTACCACAATTAAATATTTTTTAATGAGGGGAGTGGGCGAATGGGGGAGCAGATAGAGGGAAGGAGGGAGGGGGATGAGGGTCATAATGTGTGACCCACCTCTTGGGGTGGGACATAGTTATGAGGGACTTGGCTTGGCGCCCCTAGCACAGTGATTATGGCGCCAGCCACATACACCAAGACTGGCGGGTTCAAACCCAGCCCAGGCCAGCTAAATAGCAATGACAACTCCAACAAAAAATAGCAGGGTATTGTGGCGGGTGCCTGTAGTCCCAGCTACTTGGGAGGCTGAGGCAAGAGAATCGCTTAAGCCCAAGAGTTTGCGGTTGGTGTGAGCTGTGATGCTATGGCACTCTACTGAGGGTGACATAGTAGACTCTGTCTCAAAGAAAAAAAAGAGGGACTTTTCCTAACAAATGCTACCAGTGCAGCTGGTTCTTTGTACCTTAAGGAATCCCCAACAATAAAAAAAAAATTTTAATGAAAAAAATTCTGAAAAATAGCACTATTATTTTATAGCATCCCCGTAAGGGGTTGAGGACCTGATGAGGCCACGGAAGCCACAGTGGCCAGGAGTCAGGTGACAAGGTCTCCTTCCCAGCAGTGCCCCTAGCTGAGCAGCCTGGAGGGAGGGCTGTTTTCACAACTGCAGAACTCTGGGATCGCCTGAGCAGAGGGGCAGAGACTGGTGTTGGAGAGATGGGTGGACCAATAGACAGATGGGTGCAGGGAGATTCCCGGGAAGGTGGACCACCTAATGAGCTCCAGGTGGACAGTGCCTGCCAGAGCTGGCCTTAATGAGTGCCTGGTGTGCCGGACATGGTGGCTCACGCATGTAATCCCAGCACTTGGGAGGCTGAGGCAGATGGATTGCCTGAGCTCACAAGTTGCCTGAGACCAACCTGAGAAAGAGTGAGATCCCATCTTTAGAAAGAAAATAGCCGGGCACAGTGGTGGGCACCTGTAGTCCCAGCTACCTGGGAGGCTGAGGCAAGAGAATCACTTGAACCCAAAAGCTTGAGGTTGCTGTGAGCTAAGATCCCACAGCACTCTACCAAGGGTGACAAAATGAGGCTCTGTCTCCAAAAAATAGAAAAACAAGTGCCTGGTGAGAGGGAGGAGCCCAGGGCTCAGGCCATGTCCTCAGCAGCCCTGAGACCCCTGTGTGAGAAGTGGCACCTTCCCCTGGGACTCTGCAGTCCAGGTGGGGGGGGGGGTTGTCCGAGAGGGCTGGGCCACATCAGGTCTGAGCACCAGGGGGCAGGACAGATGGAAGGGCTGATGACCCTCACCACCGGGGGCCAGGCCATCAGAGGGACAACTGCTTGTCACTCGTCTGTCCCATTGGAGCCAGTATGATGTCATCCAGCAGCTAATGCCAGCCCCCAGGGTCCATGGTGATGGGTCCCAAGGGCAGGGACTTGTGGCTTTAATGGGCCTCAAGGCTTGGTAGGTGGTCACTGGCTCCCACGTCTTCTATGGCCCACCCCTGTCCATCCCAAAGTGCCACCCCTAAGTGCTTTCAGGAACTCTGGGGAGGGGTCTGTCCTCTGCTCAGTCCCTCCAGAAGTCAGCTTACCCCAGGGGCCAGAGATGACAATTCCCCAGAGGCTGGAATGTCCAGTCTGGAAGGGAGTTAGAGGCTTCTAAGTCAAGCCTCCCACTCTGATGTTCAAGAGGCCGAGATCCAGAGAGTGCACCAGAGAGGCATAGGGTCACACATGCCTGACAGCCCTCATCTCCCAGGAATGGCTTGGTCTCCTTGTCCCTCAGCACCCCCATTATCACACTTGGCAGCTATGAATCCTGCCCTGACAGGATCTGAGGCCTCAGCCTGAGGCATCTCTGCCCCACCCTCCTGCCCAGGGCCTGGGACCAGGGGGGCTTTCTCAGTTCCCGCCTTGCCCACACACCCTGAGGCCTGAGCCCACCTAAATGGCCACCCTAAATTGCCCACAGCATACCTGCCATGGAGACAGACAGGATGTCCAGCTCCTGGAGAAATACAGTTCAGCTGGGGCTGGACTGTGGCTGCCACCCTGGGGGACCCCACCTGCCAGGAGGGGTTGTCTCCTCTCCGGGTCTCCTGGTCCGCTCAGCACCACAAGTGAGCCCCCGAGACCTTACGCAGTGCCCAGGCTCTTAGCAGAAGTGTCCTTGCCTCCTTGATCACCATCCATCCACATTCCCAGGTCGTGGTTTTCCCACTTAAGCAGGACACCTGATCTCTGCAGGTGAATGCTGGCCCTGGTGTCTGCAGGTCCCCTTCTCCAAGCCACTCTCAGACTGTGCTGTCTGAGGCCACCTCCTGGACTGGACCAGCCCCAGGGGCGGGTGCTGCATGAGAGGAGGGCAGGTGGAAAGCTTCCTTCTCCTCCCTCCTCACCCTCCCTCTGTATGTCCCTCCCTCCCCAGCTCAGAGCCCCAGGCCATTCCTGATCAGATCAATGGGCCCAGGCAGGGGGTGAGGGGAGTGTGGGATGGGGGTGAAGTGTCCAGAGGGCCCCCCAGCCTGGTTGACTGGAGGGCCTGGGCCCACAGGACCTTGGGGAGTTTGGGAGGCAGCAGCTCCAGGGCTGAATGGCAGAGGCAATGCCCCCTCACCAGGACTTGGACCACTGACTCAGGCAGCCTGGGGGCCGGGGGAGTGCAGCTAGTATGAAGCTGGGAACATGAGGGGCCAGCAGCTAGAGCTGCCTTCAGTGCAGAGCCACCTGACTGGGCAACAGAAGCCCAGATCCTCCCAACAGCTCATCCGTGAGCTCTACAATGACACTGGCGGGTCCCTACAGTCTCTGTGCCTCAGTTTCCACAACTGGCCTAAGTGCATAATCTCTTCTGCCTGGAATGGTCTAGCACAGCCCAGGGCTGGGAGCAGTGCATGGCTGCGGGTGGAAACCCCGAGGCTGCCCAGGTCAGAGGTGGGTGTCCACTCTGCAGAAGGGTCTTTCCCATCTCTCCAGCCTGACTGAGCACCTTCTGCAGGCTGCCCCAGCCTGTCCTGGGGCTGGGCACATGAGCGACACCTTGATCTCTGGTCAAGAAGGCAGAGGGGTGGAGTGCCCCCTCAGCTGCTGCCGCCCCTTGGCTGAGAGTGCCTTTGGCCATCTGACCCTTGCCAAAGGGGCCATCTGGCTGGACCACCACAGGTCAGCCCCATCTGGGAAGAAGCACCCTGGCTATCTTCCAGACCAGAGCCCCTAGCCTGGGCCAGGTATCCTCCAAGCCAGTGAGAGTACCCTCACCTTTTCCAGAGCCCTGTGCTGGGGACGTTGGATGGGAGGGGCTGCTTCTCTCTGAGTATGGCCCTTGGGCCCTCCTCGGTCCTTGTGCCGGGGCAGACCTTGTCCCTGCGGCCTTGGGTTGTCTGTGGCTCATTTTCCTATGTGCCAGGCTGCAGCCTGCAGAGCTGGCTGGGATCCCACGGGGAGATCCTGGACCATGGGAAGAAAGGAAGGCCAACCCCCAGCACAGACCCATGCCAGCTGTGTGGGGAAAGGCTGCTGTCAGCTCTGGGGGTTGCTGCCAGGCAAGATGGGGATACTCTGCATGAGATGGAGCAGCCCCACAGCTCCTAGAGTCACCCAGGGAGATATGGCCATGCCACCACTGTCCCAGGACTCACAGTGTGGTAGGTGGGAAATTGGGGTGGAGGAGTGATGAAGGGGCTGGGAATCTGACCAGTATTGGTGGCTCCTTGTTAGCAGAGACTCCCAGCAGCAGGCCAGCCTGGAGTTCTGTTGCCTCCTGACATGCGTGCACACACCTTTGATCTGTGTTATGGGAAACACACACACGTGCACACGAGCACACTGACCCAAGCTAAGCCACGTGCACCCACACACACTCAGAAGCCTGCAGAGCCACCACCATGCCGGGGCACACATGTGTGTGCTCCTGTGTACACGGACTTAACCACACAGACACAACATGCGCACACACAGCCCTGCATGCCCCTCCTGCCAGAGGCGCCTCCCGCCCCCGCCCACTCATCCATCTTGCCTGCCAGCCCGTCCCTGGTGCCCCCATATCCTTCACACCTTCTCATCTCACTGCTCAATACCAGGAGGCAGTGTGGCAGCCATGGCCGCAGGGAGATGGATGGACCAGGCGGGGGGTGTCAGGATCCAGGGAGGGATGCTTCCAGAGGACGGAGCTCTGGGCTCCAGCATCCCCAGCTGTCCAGCCGTAGTCCGTTGGGTTTGGGCAGGGGTGGACGGTGTGACGCTGCAGTGAGGCCCAAGCTGCCCTGCCTACTCTGTTCTGCCTGCAAAGTGGCTGCATCAGGACTGAGGGAAAGCAGCAGACCCCGTGCTGGGCTCTCCTCTAATGCCAGTGTGGGGTGTCCTGGGGATGGTGGAGGTGGTAGAAAGGAGCTTTAGCCTCCAGGTTAGACTTTCCTCTGCCCTGACCCAAGATACTGCATCCCTGCATCTCTGTAGCTGGTTAGATTGTCCTGGGCAGCGAAAGTCTCATCCAGCCATAGCTCCTCCCCCAGCCCTCACTCCCCCTGAGCCGCTGTGGGCATGAGTCTCATTATACACCTGAAAATGTACACCTGGGCTGTGCACCTGCCCACACACAGATCACCTCAGAATATCCAAGGTACTGCGGCTCTCAGAAACACATGTGTGGGTGGGCTCGGTGTCTGTAGCTCAGTGAGTAGGGCACCAGTCACATACACCCAGGCTGGAGGGTTCGAGCCTGGCTCGGGCCCGCTAAACAACAATGACAACTGCAACAACAACAACAAAAATAGCCAGGTGTTGTGGCGGGTGCCTGTAGTCATAGCTACTTGAGAGGCTGAGATAAGAGAATTGCTTAAGCTCAAGAGTTTGAGGTTGCTGTGAGCTGTGACACCAAGGCACTCTACTTTTTTCTGAAAAAAAAAAACACATGTGCATGGAAAAATGCACACACACACCCAAAGATGGTACTGGCACATGCCTCTGCTCTCCCCAGACTAACCTCAGCATTGCATAGGGGTTGCGGTCCCCTCTGGGTTGTGGCCTCCTCTAAAAGCCCCTCTGCTGGCTCTAGGATAGCCCTCCATGGCCTCCACCACACTATCAGATGTCCTCCTGGGCATGGACTGACAACTGCAGGCACAGAGACAGCCACCACCAGCACATCTAAGGTGCACACCTGCCTAGATCCTGTGGTGACACCTCCCCTCCATTCACTCCCCCACCTCCAGACAGGGGCCATGCAGGACAGAAGACACAACCATGGACTATATTTTCCATTTTGTAGAATGGGAAACTGAAGCCTGGGGTTAGGGGGCCTGGGCAAGGAACATGATGCACAGCAGGTGGCAAAAGGGGTCCTGAGCTTGGAACTGTGCCTCAGGAACCATTGCTCAGATGGAAAGGCTGAGGCTGGGCTAGTGTGGATTGAGTCAGGGACCTGGGGTGCAGGCAGAGGTCAGCACAGGCAGAGCAGGCACAGAGAATGTGAGCTTCTTAGTCTGGAAGAAGGCAATGCCCTTTTCATAATAGGCAGCCTCATTAATGAACACGGGGTACACAGTAGACTCTCCCTCATACAGCACATCCTCACCACTGAACATCTGGAAGATGGGAGCACCAGGCTGCAGTGGCTCAAAGTCTTGGTCCTGGGAGGAGAGCCAAAGACCAAGGCTGCAGGAGACCAATTTCCACCATGACCCCCAGCTCAGCACCCAAGAGATGCCCCTCACTTGGGGACTTTTCCACCTCACTCTTCATTTCCTTGATCAATGTGTCAGGGGGTCTAGTAAGATACCAACCTGCTCTGTGTTTAGAAATGGAGACACCAGTCACCTTGGAAAAATGTCTGTCACCATGGGAATGGAGCTTAATGGTATGGACATGGATATTAAAGCCTGAGTTCAAATCTTTGCTAACATGTGTGTGACCTTGAGCAAGTCACTACTCTGGTCCTCAGTTTTCTCATTTGTAAAATGGAGATTATAATATCTCCTCATATCATTCTGAGGCTTAAATTAAATAGGTTAGTTGTAATTAAAACAGTATCTGGCATACAGTATGATATATTAATACTACTTTATGAAATAAATCTTAAAAGTATAGGAGAAAATATCCAAAAGGACTGTTATTACTTAACATCAGCAAGGTAAATGGGCTGGGCTTAAGACCCTCTAGCCCTTAATACTGAAAGGATGGTGCTCCCTCTACCATATGTCATTACAAACATTGCAAGTAAGATAACACCTCAAAACTTCAGGGAACAAAGGCCACCAGACTGCACAAGACTCTACTCAACAGCGACCTCGTGTGGCAAGCTAGTGGGCTGCCAGTTCTTCCCAGACACCCATCACCAACATGCATAAACAGGATTGCTCAATCCTGAAACATTCAGGAAGGGAAGGCCTGGAGAGAGAGAGGTATTGGACAATCTGCTAACAAGCATGAGGATGCTTGTGGAATCAATTGGAAAATAAGGAGAGAGCCCTGCATTTGCACCTTCAAGCAGGTAAATTGGGTCATGGCTGCTCCACATCCCCCCCCACCCTGCCTTCTGCAGCCAGGGGAAGCTTGCCCAGCTGTTGAGGAGCCCATTCGTGTCCTCCACATGGGCTGTGAGGATCAGCCCCAAGTGCTAGGCCTGGGTATGGGGGATTCAGGGAAGGCAGTAGGAGCAGAGCAGGGGTGAAGGGCAGAGGTGCTGGTGACCTCTGGGGCTTGGTTCCTCTTGGCCTCAGTTTTCCCTGACAGCCCCTAAGGCTGTGGCCCTGGAAGTCCCACCCCACCCCACCCCCACACACACACCTGCAGCCTAGGATGCACAGTGCCTGCCAGGTGCCCGTCCTTTGTACGTGGGAAGTCCACAGTGCCCACAACACTATAGGCTTTCATCTCAAAGGCAGGAAAGGCCGTGCCTGCGTAGGAGGCTAGGTGTGGAGACTGGTCTCTCCATCCCAGCAAGGGGTCAGATGGAGCTGTCAAGGCCACTCAGGGCTTGGTCCCAGCCCATTTGTGAGCCTGGTTCCCTGACCCCTAAGCCAGGGCCAGTCCCCTTCTCTCTGGACCTCAGTTTTGGCAATCCCCTTGGGTCTCACCCTGATTGAAGAGTTGGATGAAGTCCAGAACTGCGGCCACCAGGGCCTTCATCCGGGAGAAAAGGTCAGCCCGCAGCACGCCCTGAGGCTGGGGGCCCAGCTCCAGGCCTCGGGATCAGATGCAAGGGGTAAGGCCAGGGCCCAGGTGAGCTGTGGGGCCTCAGACCTGGGGCCCTGCTCAGAGAGCCCCGCCCTTCCCTGTCTCTTGGCCCCGCCCACTTCCCCCCTCAGGCCACAACCCACTTATTCCGTTCTTTGCCACAGAGCTCAGGCTGAAGCGCTCCTCCCCAGGCTGCTGATACAGGAAGACCCGGCAGGTCAGCTCAGGGTTCTGCAGCTGACGGTGAGAGGGCATTAGGGGCCCAGGCCTACTCGGGAGGGGAAACTGAGGCAGAGCAGGGGAGCATGGAGGAAGCACAAGGCACCATCCACCCTGGCCCAGTCTCCCTTTGTCCTCTGGCAGGGGAGCTGGGGTTCCAGAGGGCCTGGTGTACTTGTAGGTGGCAGATCACTGGAACCCGGGGAAACTAGGCCCAGGTAAGAGGGACGCCGTCCTCTCTGCCTCCCTCTCTCTGCCCTTTCCTTCCCTGCCTCCCCCTCTCTGATCCCTGGGAGCTGTATGCTGGGGGGCTGGGACCACCTGCAGGTGGTGGCACAGGTGCATGGCAAAGACGTCGTCCTTGTTGGTGTCGATGATGAGGCAGGTGCCCACGTTCGCTGTGGTGTTGTGCAGATCAAGGACAAAGTCAAAGGCCTGGCTGGAGGCTTTGGGCCCCAGGAGCTGATTTAGCTCCCGGGCTCTTGTCACCTCGTATGGGTCATCCGGGCTGGCCTTCGCACTGCAGGGACAGGAATGGAGGATCCCCTTTGCCCGCAGTCTCAGTCAGTCTTCACTGATTAGCTGCCGGCAGGAGGCCCTGCAGGAGACACTCAAAGCAGAGCTCTGGAAAGCCTTCTGGCTGTGCTCACTGCTGTTCAAGAGCCTCACTGGCTCCCAACTTCCCCATAAAGTTCAAGTCTCCAGACTTCCTCTGACCCCCAACCACCTCTCCTGCTCTTATGCCAGCCACACCTGCTCTAGCCACACTGCCTGAGCACCATGCTGGTCTCACCTCTAGTGGATCACCTCTCTTCACCTGGCTAACTTTTACTCACCCTTCGGGGTTGGCTGAGACATCACCTCCTCCAGGAAGCCTTCCCCACTGCTTTTGGCCAGGTTTCATGCTTTGTGTAGCCCCCCACACACATTTAGCCTCCTGGGTTGTAGTTGCTGGGTTCTTCCTCTGTCTCCCCATTAAGCTGAGGCTAACGCCTTGGTACTACTCCCCATTCTGTCAGCCAAACGGGCCAAAGCCTGGCCTGGAGATGGGGCTCAGTGAATGGCCCTTGAAGGAAGCCATGAACAGCAGCTGGGGCACATGCAGGCAACAGCCTATAGGGCTGATCTGAAGGAAGCTCTGTGTTTGGGGAACCCAGAGGACGGCTTGACCCAGCCTGCAGTCAGGAAGGGCTTTCTAGAGGAGGTGACTGTGATCTTGGCTTTCTGTGAACTTTCAGTTCCTGGGCGGTCCTGGGCAGCTGAAGCATAGGGAGCACAAAAGCAAAGGTGGGGGAGGGGCCGGACGGGAAGCTTCTGGTGTGGACTCAATGTTCTACTGCCTGGGCCAACCTGGTGGTGCAGGGCACTCACGTGAGGAAGGTGCTGATAAAGGTGCGGTTGAGATCACAGCCCACATAGCGGCGGCAGGTGGCTATGGCCGCCAGATTGGCCAGCACAGGCACAGCAGAGAAGCTGGGTCTCTGCAGCTCTCCAGGGGCCTGCAGCCAGTGCCTGACCAGGCAGACGCCAGACATCTCATTGCCATGGGTGCCCCCAGTCACAGCTACGCGGTGCAGGGGCTTGCGGGGCACAGGCCTCGAGCACATTCTGGTGTAGGGTGCAGCACCTGGGAGCGGGTCCAGTGCTCAGAGCTGGAATGGGCACGAGCTCCCTAGGGCTTGAAGAGTCCAAGCTGGTTAGGGCAGCTGTCTGTCACAAGGTGTTGTAATCAGACGGTGTCACTGACTGTCCCACCAGTACCCCCTGCAGCCCAGCTCAAGGTCACCCTCCACCCCAAGTTTTTCCACCTAGCGCCTGAAGTCCCTCCGTTAGCACCTTCCTCTGAGGGTGCACACTGCCTCCTGGCCTTTCTCTGAGGAGACAGTGCTCCTGCTCCTTTTAAGAGAAGTTTCTTTCTCATAAGTTGAGAAGAGGGGCCCAGGCATTTGGGGCAGATGGAATCAGCAGGGCACACTTGCTATCCGAAGAGGAATATGCTCCTATTTTACAGACAGGGAAACTGAGGCACCACATGGCGAGTGGAGAGTATCACAGGAGTTGGCTGTGGAGTGTCTGGTTCCAGGTGACCCATGCACCCTCCTGGCCCTCCCATTTGCTCCCCTGAGCTGGTGCAGGGGCCTTAAGGAGGGGGCACTTACCCGCTGATTTAGGCCTAGGCCACCAGGGCTGGTGTCCACCTCCTAGACAGGCTGGAGATGTCCGGGGTGGGAAGTATTTGTGTCCAGTTGGAGGACAGCAGGGGGAGGGTTGGACAGGCTGAGGTCTATCTGGCCAAAGGTCAGAGTGCTGTCCCCTCCACCCCCGCCTGTCTTTACCCTACTCTCAACTTGCCTTTGCCACACCCATTGAGTCCAGGTCCAGCGGGCAGGTTCCTTTCCTTGCCCTTGGCCCCTCCTCTGGGCGTAGGGACAGCCCCTCCTCCAGGGTCCAGGTAGGGCTCCTGCTGTGGAGCTGCACACACTTTGGAAAATTATTTGCAGGGTTTTATTAGGGCCAGGAATGAAGACTGTCCTGAGGGGATTTTTGGACTGCTGGGTTGGGGGCAGTTTACCACACAGGTAAACCTGGAGCCCAGGGTGTGTCCCAGGCTGAGTCCCCCCAGCCAGACGTATCCTTTCATTCTACTAGGTGGGCAACAGTAGGGTGGTGACTTGGTTATCGCCATCACCAGACCAGACCACTGAAAGCTAATAGATAGCAAGGTGTATTCCTTGGTGACCACCCAGATGACAAGTCCCCCTCCTTCACCACCCCAGAAATGCACTTCTGTCCTTGCAGCTCAGAGGGCCCTGTTCACTCTTGGGTCGCCCTAACCTGAAGGTGTGCTATGGGGTCCAGTTTTATAGCTCTCTGATACTTCAAACAGAATCTCAAAATGCTTCATTAAGTATTTTTTATCATTTTTAGGGACAGTATAACTCAAATGACTCAGTTGTTTGCTGAGGGAAGCAATTGTTAGGCCCATTTTATAGATGTGGAAACTAAGGCTCTGACAGAATGCCCAAGGACACACAGAGCTCTGGAGGCAGGACTGGAGCTGGAGCCCAGGGTGTCCCCTCTGCCCCACCCTCTCCCTGCTGCCTCTCAAGGGACATGCAGGGAAGGATAAAGGCAAGGTCCTCTGCACCCAGACTTGGGGCCTGGCTTTCTTGCCAGGTTCAGGAGGAGCTGAGAACAGTCCAGAGGTCACTGAGGAGAGAGGCAAGGCCTGGGCCTCCCCACCGGCTCTCAGACCTCAGCCCTGTGCCGAACACCAGGCCCACTGGCCTTGTGGGCTTTGAGTGGCCATGCCCCTGTAGGCTGACCTCTAAAGCCACCCAGATTACACTTGGTTCTTCACGTGGCCTGGGCTCTCCTGCCCTCCACCCATAGGGCTCTGTGAGCTCAGAGTGGGGTAATGGAGACTGTGGTTCATCCTTGCTCTCCTAGGGGCATCAGGGACCCTGATGGAGTCACTGTAAGGGTGGGTGAAATGTGAGACTGGGACACCAGGAGGGCCAGGCTCCCTAAGATTCCCCCCCGGGCAATGGCCTCCTGGGCCCTGGAGCCTCTGCACAGTCCTAGAGGACCATTGCCTCCTCCACAGCCTGGAGGCAGCTGTCGTTGACTCAGTTCTACAGGTGTAGACTGAGGCTCCAGAGGCAGAAAGTCTTACCCCGGGCCCCAGGAGCCTGTGTTCTGTCCCAGTCCTGTTCTGCTCAGGGCTAGGCTCGGGCTTCCTTGCTTTGTGAGTCCCTAAATGGTGCTGCAGATTCATGCAAGGCCTGCTCAGCAGACCTGGTGTTCTCCCTTCCTGCTTGGAGGTGCTGGGCCCCAGGTCTGGAGGACAGCAGTGGGGGTGCTGGAAAGTTCCACATCCCTTGGCTGGAGCCCAGCTTCCCCATTTTGGTGGGTGTTTACAGATGGGAAGGGGGGTCAAGGGCAGATGCAGGAACTCTCAAGAACAGTAGCCCCCAATCCAACAGAATGTGTGCCTGCAAGTGTGCATCCCCATGTTCGTGTCTGCCTGTTTGAAGATGTGTATGCATCTGTGTTTGCAGGTACTGACAGCCATCATGGTTGCAGCAGTGTGAAGAGTCTGAGAGGGTCAGAGCCCAACCTCTGAGCTCTAGAAGGGAGAGGGGGCTCCCCTGCTCTCATCCCTGAGCCCTGACAGGCTGTGTGGCTGGAGGGCGTGAATACTCTCTGGGCCTTGGCTTCTGCCCATCTCCCTCCTGGTCAAGGGCAGCTACAAGGGGTGAGGGGCACAGGGCAGCCACAAGCCTGGAGACTGGGCAGCCTCTGGCATGAGTGAAGGCAAAGGATAGTACCACTGTGGGCGTCAATGGGTCCAATTTCTTCGCTGTGGTTGGAGAAACTGAGGCTCAGAAAGGGCTCAGAACCTAAGCCAGCTCACGAGTCTGTAAAGTTGGCCCAGGAGGGCCATATGGGGCCTCTGCCTGACCATCACCCTCCTGATTGGCCCTGATCCCCTTCATTCCCTGCTCACCCCTCCCGCAGCCTCTCACTCTACATTGCCAATGTCCCAACAGTTCCCCTCCCTGATCTGCCCAGCGCTCCATCCTTCTGAAAACTTTTGCTTCTTATAGCTTCAGAGAAAGGACACTGGCTGTCCTAGAGCTGTCAGAAGCCCCGGGGCTCCCTCCTCTGTCTGCCCCCTTCAGATGGCTGGAGACACCATCTATCTACTGGTGACTCTCAAATCCACATCCCAGACACAATTCATGCACCTCGCTGCTCACCTGACACCCTCACCTGGACAGCATCACACATGATGTTGTTGGGGGGAAGCAGCAGAACAGGACAGCACTGTCTGCCCACCCACCCTCCTCCACACACACATCCTTCATTAATTCACCACCACCACTCCCCGGCATGGTACGTGCCAACTCCTGCACACTGTGGACGCATCAGTGAACACAACCATGTAGCTGCTTTCACAGACCTCACTGTCCAGCAAACCAACTCATACTTGTGCGTAGAAGGCACAGATTTTAGTCCCCAGCACTTGGGGGTAATGAATGTGTCACTTCTTTATGTATTCCTCCAGAGCACATTGAGGACCCCCAAGCCCCTCTCCAGTGTTGACTGGAAGTAGCCCCTTGGTCATCTGGTCATCCATGCCCTGCATGGTGTCAAGAAAGAATCTGGAATTTCTCTTGTGCCCCTGATCAGGAGGCAGGGCTGGGCTCTGGTCCCTGGTGGCCTCCATCCTCATCATAGCTGTCAGCTCCATGGTGGGTGCTATGGGCCAACCCACAGATCCCCCAGTGCCTTTCCCACAATCAGACCTGCGTCACCTGACCACACACCAGGCACAGATCCACCTGCCCCACATTCCTCTGCACCCTCTCCTTCCAGCCTGTTCCCCCACCCCCGCTCTCAGACCCTTACTTACCCCTTCCCACAGGAGAAGGACTCACCCATATTGTCATTTTTCTTAATGGTCTACTCTAGATAGCAACCAATGTCTATGGCTGAATCTGACACCTGACTCCCACGAGGACCCTGGGACCACCCCAAGCCTCATGGCAGCAGGACATGTTGGACAAGGGGAGACTTCATCACCAAGGGCAAGACTGTAACATGGCCCTGGGAATCTCTAGCATGTGTGTGGCTGAGACCATCTCTGAAGCCAGGGTCTCGGTGCCCAAAGCTGGCTCAGTTGTACCCGAGTGGGGATCTCACTGGTGCAGGGCAGGTCCCTGTGAGGATGGGTCTGGTGAGGTTGGAACCCTCGTGAGGATGGGATCTCCAGTGAAGGTGGCCCCAGACACGTGCAAACCCATTGACTGCTCACATCACTTCTAAGAGACAAGTAGGGTCCTCATCCTGCAAGATAAATGTACACCTAAAAAGAAACTCAGGGCTGGGTTCAGTGGCTCACACCTATAATCCTAGCAGTCTGGGAGGCCGAGGCAGGAGGATTGTTTGAGGCCAAGCATTCAAGACCACACTGAGCAACAAGGCATCTCTACAAAAAATAGAATAGTTAGGTGAGCGTGGTGGCAGGTGCCTGTAGTCTCAGCTGCTCTCTTAACCTGAGGCTGAGGCAGGAGGATCAATCGAACCCAGGAGTTTCGGACTGCAATGAGGTATGATGACACCACTGTACTCCAGCCCAGACAACAAAGCAAGATTCTGTCTCCCAAAAAAACGAATAAGAAAGAAAGAAAAAGAAAAGGAAGGAAGGAAAGAAGGGAGAGAGGAAGGAGGGAGGGAATGAAAGAAAGAAAAGGAAAGGAAAGGGCGGCACCCATAGCTCAGTGGGTAGGGTGCCCGCCACATACACTGTGGCTGGTGCGTTCGAACCTGGCCGGGCCAGTTAAAACAACAAAGACAACTGCAGCAACAACAAAAGAAAGCCGGATGCTGTGGTGGGCGCCTATAATCCCAGCTACTCGGGAGGCTGAGGCAAGAGAATCACTTGAGCCCAAGAGTTGGAGGTTGCTGTGAACTGTGACACCCTGGCACTATAGCTAGGGTGACAGCTTGAGACTCTGTCTCCAAAAAAAAAAAAAAAAAAGGAAAGGAAAGGTGGTGCCTGTAGCTCAACGGAGTAGAGCGCCAGCCCCATATGCCAGAGGTGGAGGGTTCAAACCCAGCCCCGGCCAAAAACTGCAGGAAAAAAAAAAAAAAAAAGAAGAAGGAAAGGAAAGAAAGTGCCAAAGAAACACAGACTCTCCAGAGCAGACAGGTTTATTTGGGGACACAGCTGAAGACTGCTACCCAGCCTGTACGTGCAATGATGGATCATAGGCATATGGGGTGGGAGGGGGTTCACAGCAAAGGAAAAGCTTTTAAAGACAAAGAGCTCCTGTGAGCTGCTTTGCAATAAGGTCCACAGGTGGCAGGTTCACTACAGGGGTTGGCATTTATTCATCGTGGAGACAGAGCTGTTAGGTAGGTGTCCTTATGGGGGCACCTTCCCTGGACACTGTACTCTCAAGGAAGCTCCTGTGACCTGTCCCCTTACTGGCCCTCATGTTAAGTCCTGTGATGGGCATGTGCGCATGAAGGCTTCTTCACAGCCTCCCCTGCCTCCATTTTGTTAGATTTGACATAAGTGACCTCATTTTCATTCTGGCAACTTTCACATAGGGAAATTGAGGCTTGAGGAAATCAAGGGACCCGTCACGCAGCAGGGCCGCAGCAGAAGAGCATTGCAGACCCAAGCTTTCGGGTGGGAGGGGCTGCTGTGGGTAAGTGTGGGGCACTGTGAGCTGCGGGTGCTACAGAGACCATCTGGGCTGTGGGGAGGTCCCTGGAGAACAGAGCAGCGAGCAGAGACCAGCAGGGGCTTCAAGGCTCTCTGAGCCATTGGTGTTGCTGCGTTTAAGCAGATGGGCCACCGTCTTTGTTCAGTGTCTGGGACCGTCAGCCATGACCATGACAGAGCAAAGGGCTGGAATTGGGGTGGGCTGATGGGGACACTTGTCACATTTCATGGCCTCTTGGCCTCCCTTGAGCAGCCCTCCAGGGTAGTAGCCAGAACCTGCTGCTCAGCCCCCTTCACATGGCTCTGGGCCAGCAACCTGAGGCCCCGAGACCCTACGGAAGATGCGGGTGGGCCAGAGCGCCCCGGCTCCCCACTGTGACCCGCCGGGCCTCACAGGAGGGTGCATGTCCAGGAGCCCACCGCCCACCTCAAAAGCTGCTGGCTCCGGTCGGTGTAAGGCGGGTAGTGAAGGTCATTGAGCTTCTCCAGGCCTGGGTGGGAGAGCAGGCAGGCGCGGTGGTGGGAGAAGGTGTCAAAGGAGAACTTGCCGTGGTACCTGCCCATCCCGCTGTTCCCTGCATGGGCACAGAAAGTGAGGGCCTGAGGCGGGGCAGCTCTCTGCCAGGAGCTGACAGTGGCAGGGAGCTCGGAGAGAGCCAGGCCATCCGAAGAACCACTGGCACAGAGGGAAACTGAGGCCTTGAGAGGCCCAGAGCCAGGACAGTGAGTGAAGGGACTTCCTGGAGATGGGGACTGGATATCGTGGAGGAGGGCAGCGACTCACCCACTCCCCCTAGCGGCAGGGATGGTAGCAACATGTAGATGAAGCCCTCGTTGCCTGCGAAATTGCCGCTGCTGGTCCGATCCAGCATCTGGTTCACCACCTGGGGGAGGGGTGGGCTCCAGTCATCTGGGAAGGGGCCTTGAGCCTGGACATCCCACGGGGAAGGGAGGGGGGTCCCAGCACCTCTGATGGCTGTTCCTTCTCCCCCTCTACCAAGCTTCCTTCTCCCCCCAAGCCCTTCCTAGGGGACAGCACCTTCCCAGTGATGTTTAGGGGGGTACGGGGGTCATAACTTCTGTGATGAAGAGAAGGAGGAAACCCCTGGCCATGAGACATGGCAGTAAGGGTAAGGCCCTGCACTACAGCCCTACATGACCAGCCTGGCCCTGCCTATCAGGGCACCACTCTGTCCTCCCGGTCCCGGGCTCTGCTTGCTCCTGTAAACCTTTGCATGGTCCTAAAAAAGGGAATGCTCTGGACAGGCCGGATGGAAAAAGGGCACCTCTTTCTCCAGGTGCAGGTCACCCCAGTCAGGACAGACACTGCCAGCCACATGCCTATCAGATTTCAACTCTGCTAAGTCCCTCTGCAGCACCTTATGCAGGATGCAGGATGCAGGATGCAGTTGTACCAGGTGACCTGGATTATAGTCACACTGGAGGCATCTGCTGCCCTGAAGCCCTCCAAGAAGGGCTGTAGAAAGGGGATGGCCAATGTGCCCCTCTCAGCCCCCATTGGCCCTGACCTGCCAAGCCCCACCTGGCTGCTGTTGGAGAAGGCGTACAGGGCCAGGGGCTTCTCCCGCTGGGTGATGAAGTTGATGGCCTCGTCCAGGCTCCGCACGTTCATGATGGGCAGGATGGGCCCAAAGATCTCCTCCTGCATCACCGGCTCTGTCTCCTGAACGTCCACGAGCACCGTGGGGGCTGCAGGCACAGGGACAGTTCAGCCCTGGGGCCACAGCCAGCACCCAACCTCCCCAGGAATCCAGGCTGTGGAACCCTGGACCTGACTTCCCAGAACTCTAGGCTTCAGGGGCTCCTAGAGAGGAAAATCTCCCAGAGCCCCCAAGAAAGTGACTGTGGGAGCTGCTAGCCTATGGGGCCCAGAGAATCCCCCAACTTTGGTCTCATAATCAGGGGTGATGGGAACTTAGAACCATGGAGTCCAAGGTAACAGCACCCACAATGTTCAAGCCACAGTGTCACCATGAGCTGCTGAGCCACATGGGCCCAGGAGGCTGGGGAGCTCAGGACAGGGCCATCGGAGTTTAGAACCTGGGAATTATAAGCCGATAGACTGTGGGGTCACAGCCTTTTGGGACAGAGATAATGGGAAGAAAGTTTAGAGTCTTAGCATCCTGGACCCCTGTGGTGTGAGCGCAGTAAATCCAGAGCTGTGGGAACTTTATTTGGAATCGCAGAGTCACAGGCTGAGGACCACAGCCACAGGAGTGGTAGCATCAGGGATCATGGCAGTGAGAACTGGGCTCGGGGCTGGGCTCTGGCAGGTGGGCCAAGGTTTCTGGCTCAGGCTCAGGATCTTGCTCAGGCTCGTGGCCCAGCCCGGGCCCCTTCAGCATGGCAAGGTGAGTGGGACCCACCAATGTAGCGCTCACTCTCGTCGCTCTGGCCACCGATAGCCACACGGCCACAACCCAGCAGTGCCTGCAGCCGCTGGAAGTGCTTCTGGTTGATGATGCGGCCCA
>CAUYPK010024126.1:0-29942 GCA_963574355.1 Loris lydekkerianus
TTTCTGCTAAAATTGCCTGCAGAAGACAGACTGTTTCGAGTTCAAATGTCTTTGCTGCTGGAGGTGTGTATTCAAATACCCCTCTTCCTGTGCTTTTTCATCACACCTGGAAGCTTTCCAGGTTTGTGAGCAGTGTCATGCAAATCCTTTACTCACAGGTGGTCTCCTCTGGTTGCCCAGGGAGATAGGGGGTGTGGCTTCAGAATATCTAGAAGTGAGCCGTTTTGCTGTTAAAAACAAACAAACAAAAACAAAAACAAAAACAAAAAACCACTATCGACCCTTCACTGACCAGCCGCAGTTTATGCTCTGTCTATACCCCTTGAGAGATCACCCAGAGATCCGGACTCCTGGGGGACAGGCCTCCAGATCTGAGAGTTGGGGTGATGGAGATTGCTCCGAGCCCAGAGCTGCAGCTCACAGTTTTGTGCCTGGCCACACCACTGCCAGAAGACAGCCACTGCTCTCCATCTCTGGGAACTGCCGCTCTGGAGCAGTTTCTGACTAGCCGACCGTTGTCTCCTAGCTTCCGTGCCCCAGAGACAGCATAGCTCAGGGACTGAGCACCCCACAAGAGGTCACCCTACAATCTGGACCTCTGGGGGGCAGGCCCCCAGATCCCCAAGTGGGAGTGGGAGGGAGTGCTGGGAGCTCAGTGCTGGAAACGCTCACTCGGTTTTATGCCTGGTCATATTACTGCCCAAGGAGGGCTGCTGTACCACCACCGCACTGTAGGGAAGTGCCACTGAGACCTGGCTCCCCCTCTTACTCACGTGCCTCAGTGCCAGCACTGTCCAGTTGTAACTCGGGGACTGTCCGCTGCCCTGGAGGAATCACCCAAGGATCTGAAATCCTGGGGGAAAGGCCCCCAGACCCCTGAGTGAGAGTTGGGAGGGAGCACTGGAAACTCAGCACTTCAAATGGGGAAGCGAGATTTTCACTCAGTTTTATGCCTGGTTGTAGTGCTGCTCAAAGAGGGCTGGTGCACCCCGCAGCAGGGACGTGTGGCAGGGAAGTGCCACTGTGGAGTGACTTCTCCTCCACCGTGTATTCCTCACTCCCGTGCCTCAGAGTGAGTGCTGGTCAGTCGCAGCTCGGGCTCTGTCCACACCCCTCCCCTCAATAAATCACCCAGGGATCTGAACTCCTAGAGGATAGACCACCAGACCTCCATGTGAGTGGAGGGGAGTGCTGGATTGTCGGGAAAGATATTTAAAGTTTTATACAGTTTTATGCCTGGCAGGGGAGCACCATGGCACCCTAGTAGGGGAGGTAGGTCCAGTTTTTAGATGGTCACTCCTGTGAAGTGAAGTGGTAGGGCTTTTAATTTCTGCCCTTTTATTTGTGGGGCTCTTAAGCTGGACTCATGGGGGAGAGGGGACTCCCGTCCACTTGGTGATGGATTTTGTACCTTTTGTTTGTGTCCTGGTGGTCTCAGCTCACCTCAGTGGTGTTGATGTGTGTTCTTCAACCTTCTCTCTTGGTACAGCTTGACTCCTCCAGGTTACTTACTAAATTTCCATCCCTCAACTCTCCTTCTGGATGGGAGCCTCTGTGGAAAGCTGGCTTCAGTCCGCCATCTTGTCTCCTCCCAAGTTGTCTCTCTTCTTCTTCTCTCCAGGTGCCTTCAGCCTAGGCACTGGTACCTGATTTCTGTTCTCTTTATTCCTCTTCCTCACCCTCATAGTGAGGCCTCAGTGGGGATAATATGCATCTTGATTTATTCTCCTGATTTTTAACCACCCAATTTCAAGTTCTTCAAAGTCTGCTTCAGTGTAATTTATCTCCTGATGGTTGGGAAATTCTGGAGAAAGCTGACTTCTTGCCCCATTAAAACTAGAAATTTTAATTTTAGTCATATAGCACAGTAGTCCAAAATTAAATAATTTTAATTGTCTTAAAACTATTTGTTTTTATATTTAAAGTGGATTTCTTAGATAAATACATGGTTTGCTTTGATTTTCTCTCATTCTCTTATCTTTCAGTCTCTGCTTTTTAATTTTTCTGTTTAGACTAGTTACATTAAATCTAATTGCTGATGTAGTTGGATTAAAATCTGTCATATGTGCCATCTGTTCAGTATTTTTTCTCTCTTTTTGCCCTTTTTGGGTTAGTTGTATAGTTTTTATAATTCAGTTTTCTCTTAATTGTTTGCTTATTATTTGTTCCTTTCAATATTTTAGTAGTCTTGTAAACTCAAGAGTTTATAATAAATATCTTTAGTCACAGTCTTCTTTCAAATACTATGTTTTTTCACATGTACGTAAGAACCTTAAATGGTATAATTCCAATTTATTCCTCCATCCTTTGTAGTTTTGAGTACATTTACTTTTCATGTGGACACAGAGATTGGAATAATAGACATTGGAGATTGGGAAAGATGGGAGCATGGGAGGGTGGTGAGGGATGAGAAATTATGTATACTTTTTGATTACTGTATATGATATTATGGTATTAAGTATACTTTTTGATTATTGCATATGTTCTTATGCTTTATGGAATCACACAGGTCTCTTATACTCTGCTCATTTTTTATTTTTTTGAAGACTTTTCTTTTTAAATTTCAGGTTAATTTGAGGGTACAAAGAAATAGGTTACAATGTTTCCATTTGCTAGTATTTGAGACAGGCCCCCCAAGAGGTACACCATATACTACCACAGCTTCTCACTTCTCCTTTCTAACCCTCCCTCCTATCCCCTTCACCTATCTTGATTTGAATTGAGTTTTCACTTGTGTGGCATGAATTAGATTGTCTACTGGCTTAATGTTAGTATTAAGTGCATTGAATACTTACTTTTCCATTCTTATGATACTTTATCAAGAACAATGTGCTTCAACTCCATCCAGGTTAACACAACAGATGTAAGGCCCCCATATTTCTGTGGCTAAATAGTATACCATGGTATATATATACCACAGTCTATTCATCCATTCATAGTTTAAGGGACATTTATATTGTGTCCACATCTTGGCAACGTCCACATCTTGTACGTTGAGCTATCATGAGCAATCTAGTGCAAATGTCCCATTGATTAAATATTTTTTTTCTTCTGCATCTATGCCTAATAATGGGATTTCAAAATCAAATGGAAGGTCTATTTTGAGTTATTTCAGGATTCTCCTTTCTTCTTTACAAAGAGGGCTATATTTGTTTGCATTCCCAACAACAGTATACAAGTTCCCTTCTTTGTACATCCATGTTAGCATTTGCAGCTTTGAGACTTTGTGATGTAGGCTATTATCACAGGGGTTAGGTAATATTTAAGGGTGGTTTTGATTTTCATTTCTTTGATGATTAGGGATGGTGGGAATTTTTTCACCTGTTTGTTAGCCATTCAAACGTTGTCTTCATAGAGGGTTCTGTTCTTGTCTCTTGCCCAGTGGTAGATGGTATTGTTTGCTCTTTTTTTGTTGATTAATTTGAGTTCTCTGTAGATTCTAGTAATGGGCTCTTTGTCAGATGTCTAATATGCAAATATCTTTTCTTATTTTAAAGGTTATCTTTGTTTTACTTGTAGTGTTTTTAGCTGTGCAGAAGCTTTTCAGTTGAATTAAATCCCATTTGTTTATCTTTGTTGTGATTGTCACTATAGTTCTCTTCACAATTTCTTTCCCCAGGACAACATACATAAGAGTTTTACCTAGAGGAGCGCCTGTGGCTCAGAGGAGTAGGGCAATGGCCACATCTACCAGAGGTGGTGGGTTCAAACCTGCCCCTGGCCAAAAACTGCAAAACAAAGAGTTTTCCCCATGTTTTCTTCTACTTTTTTTTTTTTTTTTTTTTTTTTTTACTATTTTTTAAGTTATATTTAAATCTTTGATACATCTTGAATCAATATTTTGTAAGTGGTGAAAGGTGCTGGTCCAGTTTCAGTCTTTTACATGTATTTATCCAGTTCTACCAACAACATTTATTGAATAGGGATTCTCTTTCCCATTGTATACTTTTGTTTGGTTTATCAAAGATCAGATGGCAAGTAGACACTGGTATCATCTCTTTGTTTGCTATTCTCTATTTTTGTGCCAATAACATGCTGTTTTGATCACTGTGGACTTGTAATATAACCTGAAATCTGATAGTGATGCAACCAGCTTTGTTTTTATTATGAAGAATTGCCTTGCCTATACAGGTTTTTTTTCTGATTCCCTACAAAATGAAGAACGATTTTTTCCAGTTCTTCAAAGTATGTTGTTGGTAATTTAATTGGGATTGTATTGAATCTGTAGATTGCTTTGGGTAGTATAGACATTTTAACAATGTTGATTCTTCTGAGCCAAGTGCATAGTATGTTCTTCCATTTGTCAGTGTCTTCTGCTATTTGCTTTTCTTAGGATTTCATAATTCTCTTTGTAAAAGTCCTTCATCTCTTTTGTTAGGTATATTCCTAGGTATTTCATTTTCTTTGAAACTACTGTGAAAGGAATTGTGTCTTTGATTTTCTTCTCATCTTTCCTGTTATTGGCTTATACAGAGGCTACTGATTCGTGGATGTTGATTTTGTATCCTGAGACATTACTATATTTTTTCATCACTTCTGGGATTCTTGTGGTTGAGCCTTTGGGGTTCTCTAAGTATAAGACCATATCATCAGCAAAGAGGGAGACCTCCTCTGCTCTCATTTGGATTCCTTTAATTTCCTTCTCTTGCAGAAGTGTATTGGCTACATTCTCCAGCACTATGTTGAATAGTAATGATGACAGAGGACAACCTTATCTGGTTCTAGTTCTAAGTGGGAAAACTTTCAGTTTTACTCCATTCAGTAAAATATTAGCTGTGGGTTTGTCATAGACAGCTTCAATAAGTGTAAGAAATGTGCCACCTATGGCTATATTCTTCAGTGTTCTAATTAGAAAAGGATGCTGGATATTATCAAATGCTTTTTCTGCATCTATTGAGAGGATCACATAGTCTTTGTTTTTGCTTCTGCTAATACAGTGGATAATGTTTATGGACTTGCGTATGTTAAACCAGCCTTGCATACCTGGGATTAAACCTACTTAAACATGATGTATGACTTTTTGATGATAAACTGTAATCTATTGGCTAGGATTTTGTTGAGAATTTTTGCATCTATATTTATTTATTTATTAAATCATAAATGCATAGATCATGTATACATTAATGCATTTGTGTGGTACAATGTGCTGATTTCATATAGAATTAGGAATGCTTACATCACACTGGTTAATATGTACCTCATCTCTTTTACTTAATTATTATATTAAAACATTTATACTCCATACTAATAGATCCTACATGTACCCTTCCATTATGCACCATAGATGTGATTCCACCATTCAACCTTCCTCGATCTGACCTCCCCCTCCTCTTCCATCCCCCCTTCTCCTTCCTTCATCTTGGGCCATAGTTGTGGTCTATTCTTCATATGAAAGTGTGAGTGACTGTAAATTGATTTCATAATAGTACTGAGTACATTGGATATTTTTTCTTCCATTCTTGAGATACTTTGCATCTATATTCATTAATGAAATTGGTCTGAAGTTCTCCCTTTTTTGTTGGTTTTTTTCCTAGTTTTTGTGTCAAGGTGATGTTTGCTTCATAGAACGTGTTAGGGAAGATTCCTTTCTCCTTCATTTTTAGAATAATTTCTGCAGTATGGGAAGAAGCTTTTATTTAAAGGTTTAATAGAATTCTGGTGTGAAGTAATCTGGACTAGGGCATTTTTTTGTTGCTGTTGAGAGTTTTTTTATTGTTTCTTTGATCTCAGGGCTTGAAATTGGTGTGTTCAGGAGATTTATTTCTTCCTGGCTAAATCTAGGAAGAGGGTGTGATTCCAAATATTGATCCATTTCCTTCACATTATCAAATTTCTGGGCATAGAGTTTCTGGTAGTATTCAGAGATAATTTCTTATATCTCTGTGGCATCAGTTTTTATTTCCCCTTTATCATTTCTGATTGAGGTAACTAGAGATTTTACTTTTCTATTTCTATTTAGTTTGGCCAAAGATTTATCTATTTTATTTATTTTTAAAAAAAAAACAACTCTTTGTTTCATTAATTTTCTGAATGATTCTTTTGTTTTCAATTTCATTAATCTCTGATTTAATTTTGGATATTCGTTTCTTCTGCTGGGTTTAGGCTTAGAGTGTTCTTCTTTTTTCAATTCCATAAGATGGCTTGTAAGTTTGTTGATGTGTTCTCTATCTGTTTTTTGAATGTAGGAATATAAAGCAATAAATTTTCCTCTCAGGACTGCTTTTGTTGTATCCCACAGGTTTTGGTAGCTTATGTCTTCACTGTTGTTATGCTCAAGGAAGTTAATGATTTTCTCTTTTATTTCTTCCTGCACCCAATTGTCATTCAGAATAAGGTTGTTTAATTTCCCTGCCTTTGTGTGGGGTTGAATGTTTTTTTTGGGAGTTAAGTTGTACCTTTACTCTTACTTGTCATCTTTCTTTTTCTTAGATGTAGGAATTTGTTACTATAAACTTTACTCTTAGAATCGTTTTTGCTGTATCCTGTAAGTTTTGCTATATTTCCATTGTTGTGTCTCCCAAGATCTTTTTAAATGTCAATTTTAATTTCTTCATTGGCAAATTGGTTGTTCAGAAACATGTTTAATTTCCATGTGTTTGCACATTTTCTGAAATTCCTCCTGTTACTGATTTTTAGTTTTACACTATTGTGGTTAGAAAAAAATACTTGCTACTATTTCAGTTTTATTAAATTAGCAAATCTAGTCTCATGGCCTAATATGATCTATCCCAAAGGATTTTGTATGTATACTTGAGAAAAAGGTATATTCTATTATTTGATGGAATGTTCTATATGTCTCTTAGGTTTATATGGTTTAAAATATTGTTCAAGTCCAATGTTCCCTTATTAAGTTTTGGTCTGGATGATCTGTCTACTAATGAAAGTGGTGTATTGAAGTCTCTTAGAATTGTTGTATTGCAATCTATATCCTTCTCTTCAGATATTTTAATATTTGCTTTATATATCTCAGTGCTCCGCTGTTAAGTGCATATATATTTACAATGTTTTTATCCTTTTTATGAGTTGACCCCTTTATCATTATGTAATGTCACTCTTGTCTCTTTTTACAGTTTTTGACTTAAAAACTGTATGAAGTTTTTTTTTTAACTTTTGGTATCTATTTATATGTAATATCTTTTTCTATCTCTTTCAGTCTGTGTGTTTTTTAATTTTTTTATAGAATTTTTATTTTTTATTTTAATTCTTTATTAAATCATAACTATGTGCATTAATGTCTTAATGGAGTACAATGTGCTAATTGATATACAATGCAGAAAGTTTACATCAAACTTGTTAACATAACAAACACCTCACTTATTTGTAGTAGTAAGACATTTATACTCTACTCTTAATAGTTTTAAAATGTACCATTGCATTATGCGCAATACATGAGGTCCCACAAAATACCCTCCCTCCTACCGGCCTCCCCCATTCCCTCCTATCTCCCTCCTGTTCCCCGTTTCTTTCTGGACTAACGTTTTATTTTATCACTCATAAGAAAGTGTAGATGATTATAGATTGGTTTCATAATAGTATTGAGTACACTGGATACTTTTTATTTCATTTTTGAGATACTTTACTAAGAAGAATACTCTATCCAGGTAAACATAAAGATGTGAAATTTCCATATTTTTATGGCTGCATAGTATTCCATTGTTTACATATACCACAGTTTGTTAATCCATTCATGGGTTGATGGGCACTTAGTTGATGCTTCCATGTTTTGGCAGTTATGAATTGGGCTGCAATGAACATTCTGGTGCAAATGTCTTCGTTATAAAATGATTTTGATCATCTAGGTATATACCTAGTAGAGGAATTGCAGGTCTACTTTTAGTTCCTTGAGTATTCTCCAAACTTCTTTCTAAAAAGGATGTCTTAGCTTGCCTTCCCACCAGCAGTGTAGACGTGTACCCTTCTCTCCACATCCACACCAACTTCTGAAGTTTTGGGATTTTGTGACATGGCTTATCTTATTGGAGTTAGATTATATCTCAAAGCAGTTTTGATTTATATATCTCTGATGAGTAAAGATGATGAGCATTTTTTCATGGTTTGTAGGCCATGTGCCTGTCTTCTTCAGAGAAGATTCTGTTGAAGTCTCTTGCCCACAAGGAAATAGGGTTCTTTGTTCTTCTGTTATGATTAGTTTGAGTTCAGAAACATAACCTGCAGATATCTTCTCCCATTCTGAGAACTGTCTGCTTTACTTACTGTGCTCTTGGCTGTTCAGAAGCTTTTTAGTGTGATCAGATCCCAGTAATATATTTTTGGTGTTACTTGAATTGATAGGGGGGGTCCTTCTCATAAAATATTCTCCCAGGCCAATTTCTTCATGTGTTTTCCCTGTACTCTCTTCCAGTATTTTTATATTTTCGTGTCTTAGGTTTAAATCTTTTATCCAGTGAGAATCAATTTTTGTTAATGGTAAAAGGGTAGAGTCCAGTTTCATTCTTTTACATGTTGCTAGACCGTTCACCCAGCACCCCCAATTAATGTTTTTGACAGGTTTATGAAAGATGAAATGATGATAAGTGGCTGGGTTCATTTCTTGGTTCTTTATTCTGTTCCATATTTCTACCTCTATTTTTGTGTGAGTATAAGGCTATTTTGATCACTATAGATTTATAGTATATCTTGAAGTCTGGTAACATGATGCATCAGTCTGTATTTTTAAAAGTAAAATTAGTCCCTCTTAGTCAGAAAATTATTTGATAATTATTTTATATAGTTTTTTAATCCATAAATATAGTTTTTATATAGTTATTTATTTTAAATATCACTGTTTATGTTTTGGCTGGAAAATTTAATCCATTTACATTCAAGGTAATTATTGACAGGTAACAACTTAATGCTACTATTTTGTTCACTGTTATTTTTTTTCTGACTTTTTCATAGCTACTGTGTTTCTTTTTGTCCCCCTTCTCTAGTCATCTTTTGTGATTTTATCATTTTCTGTAGTTCTCTGTTTTGAATGAGTTTTTATTTTGTTTTGTACATCTTCTATAGATATTTTCTTCTTGTTTGCCATGAATCTTACATGAATCAACTTAAATCATTCTATTCAAGCTAATCACATCTTCTGTTTTTGATGTATAATTTTACATTTCCCCCTCTTTAGCATTTTGGCTATTTGACCTGACCCTTTCCTGCCCTTCAGTGTTTCTGCTGATTAGTCCATTGATAGTCTTATTGTGAATCCTTATATATGATGCATTTATTATGTCTTGCTATCCTAATTTTATGGATCACATATTCAAGGGAAGTATAAGAAGTTTGAATAGCCATAGATACCAAAAAAAATGTTTTTTAAAAACTTTTTTTTTTTTTTTGTATGGAATCTCATTATGTCACCCTTGGTAGAGTACTGTGGCATCACAGCTCCCAGCAACCTCAAACTCTTGGGCTTAAGCTATTCTCTTGCCTCAGCCTCCCAAGTAGCTGGGACTATAGGCACCCACCACAACATCCTTTTGGTTGCAGTTGTCATTGTTGCTAGCTGGCCCAGGTCAGGTTTGACCCTGCCAGCTTCAGTGTATGTTGCTGGCACTGTAACCACTGTACTACAGATGCTGAGCCTGTATTTCTAAAACTTTTATAGTATTATGGTTTTATTTAAGTCTATGACCATTTTGAGCTAATTGTTTTATAAAGTGTGAGACTTAACTTTGATGATTTTTTTTCCTTGTGTTGCCTTTGGATTTCTAATTACTCCAACACAATATATCAAATAGGCCATCCTTTCTCCATTGTATTATTTTTGCATCTTTGCCAAAAGATCAATTGGGCATATTTACAGAGCTCTCCTTCTTGATTATGTATCCTGTATTCTACAGATCTATATTTCTAGCCTTCTGTCAACAATATATAGTGTTCATTACTGTGGCTTTATCATAAGCCTTGATATAGGGCGGAGTGACTTTTTCCTACATTTTTTGTATTTCAAAATTATTTTAGCTTTTCTAATGTCTTTAAATTTCCACATAAATTAGAATAATTTTGTATATATATTCTTGCTGGGATTTTAAAGGGAATTGGGTTAAACGTATATATCAGTTTGAGGACACTTGATCTTTACTGTTTTAACTTTTCCAGTCCATGAACATGCTATAAACTTTTTTTTTTTTTTATCTTGGATTTCTTTCATCAGAGTTTTATAGTTTTCAGCATATAAGCTTTTAGCATATTTTGTTACATTTATACCTAAGTATTTCAAGTTTCAGAAATGATACTGCATTTCTAATTGCAGTTCTTGGGTATTTATCACTAGTATGTAGAAATGCAATTTATTTTATGTATTTATTTGTAGTCTGTGACCTGGATGAACTCACTGAATAGTTCTAAGAATATTTTTCATGGATTGCTAGAGAATTTCTATATAGACAACCTGCATCTGCAATGTGTCATGTAGAAATAGGAACAGATGTATTTCGTTCTTTTGATCTATATGCCTTTTATTCCCTTTTCGTAGCTTCTTATATGGCTAGATCATTCCATATGTTTCTGAGTGACATTGTGTTCTTGTTCCAAATTTTGGAAAGAAAGCCTTCAGTCTACATTGTAAATGTAATGTTGCTCTAGGGTTTTCTTTTGAAGAAACTCTATCAATTTGTTAAATTTCCCCTCTCTTCCTAGTTTTCTTAGAATTTTTGTTTGTAAATCACAAATGAGTATGGAATTTTACCAAATGATTTTCAACATCAGTTGATATAATTATGTGATTTTTACTCTTTAGCCTATTGATTGGTGTATTATTTTTATTACAGTATGGTGGGTATTTTCAAATATTGACCAAGCCTTGTGTTCTTGGAATAAATTCCACTTGGTCATGGTGTTATTTAAAAAAACTCTGCTTAATTTTATTGCTAATATGTTGTTTTCAAGAGAATTATTGGAGAATTTTCAGGAGAATTATTCTTCCATAATTATTGGGGTATTTTGAATTTTTATTCAACAAAGATATAAATCAATATTTTACTAAGAAATAAAATAAGATAAACTAATGATTTGGAACAGTATATGATTTTTATATCAAACAAAATTTATAGCCATATCTGTTATATAGTAGCTTCTATGGTCCAGTATCAAAGTATTTGAAATATTTTCTTGAAAGCAAGAAATATTTTCCTATCCCAATTTTTTTTCATTTTAAAACATTAAATGAAATGTTTTTATTACATGGATGTCTTTGATAATACTTTAGTCATGGCTATAAGTGTGCCCATCACACAATCAGTGTTCATTGTACCTGTTCGTAAGATTTTTATTCCTCGTTTTCTCCACTCTCCCTCTTTATGGTTTTAAATAAATTTTACTTTCCTATTGCCTTATGTGACTGTCAATTAGTTCATAATTACTGGGGAGTACATGTGGTGTTTGTTTTCCACTCTGGAGATGTTTTGCTTAGGATAATGTCCAATACCATACAAATTGCTGCAAAAGACATTAATTCTTTGCTTTTATTGCTGAGGATGACCCAACAGTTATTTTTTAATCACTATATTAAGAGTGTATAAATCTTTTTATTACATAGATTTTGTAATTTCCTTATCAATCAAATAGTGTTCATTGAACCTGTTATGTAGATTTTTTGCTCCTCCCATCCCCCCACTTCCACCTTCCCAATTTTCAATGACTTTTACTTACTTCGCTGCAGATGTGTGCCCATGAGTTCATTGAAAATTACTAGAGAGCACATGTGGTATTTGTTTTCTATTCTTGAGATACTTCACTTAAGACAGCAGTCTCCAGTTCCATCCAAATTAATGCCAAAGACATTATTTCTTTTTATAGCTAACTAGTCCTACATGGTATACAAAAACCACATTTTGTTAACCTGTTCCTTATGAAGGACATTAAGGTGAATTCCATGTATTTATGATTATGAATTGTGCAGCCTTGTATTTGAGAAGATACAAGGTAAAATTTCAATTCTTTTGATTCTGTTGAGGTTTGTTTTGTCGCCTAGGATATGATCTATTTTGGAGAATGTTCCATGGGCTGATGAGAAGAACGTATTTTTTTTCTCTTGCCTTATTGTGTTGGCTAGAACTTTCAGAACTATTTTGAATTATAATGACAATAATGGACATCCTTATCTAGTCCAATTCTAAGTGAAAAAGCTTTTAATTTTGCTCCATACAGTATGATATTGGCTGTAGGTTTGTCATAAGTGGCTTCAATCAGTTTAAGATGTGCCATTTATGCCTATTAAGTGTTCTTGTTAGAAAAGTATGCTGAATTTTGCCAAATAGTTATTCTGCATTTAGTAAGAGGATCATTTGTCTCTGATTTTGCTTCCATTGATATGGTGAATTACATTTATGGATTTGCATATCTTTTACCAGCCTTGTATTTCTGGGATGAACTGTACTTGATCTTGATGCATAACTTTTTAATGTGTAGCTGTAATCTATTACCTAAGATTTTATTATTTTTGCATCAATATTCATTAGTGAAATTGATCTGTAGTTCTACTTTTTACTTGTGTCCTTTCTTAGTGACCAAACGAAAACATCTCTATCACATGTTTGCTTCACAGAACATGTGGGGAAGTTTCCTTCCTTCTCAATGTTTTGGAATAGTTTCTGCAGTATAGGTACAAGCTCTTTGAAAGTTTGTTAGAATTCTGATGTGAAGACATCTGGTCCAGGGCATTTTTTTTTTTTTGGGGGGGAGGGAAGATTTTCTATTGTTTCTTTAGTTTTGGTCCTTGATATTTGTTTAAGAGATCTGTTTTCTGGGTTAAGTCTAGGAAAATGGTGCAAATCCAGGTATTGGTCCATTGCCTCCACATTGTCAAATTTAGGGGCTTAGAGTTTCTTTTAGTAGTCAGAGATAAACTCTTCTATCTTTGTGGTATCTCTTGTTATTTTCTCTTTTTCATTTCTTATTGAGGCTATTAAAGATCTTACTTTCCCATTTGTAGTTAATCTGGCCTGTTTATCAATTTTATTCATATTTTTGAAGAACTAACTTTTTTCCATTAATTTTTGGAATGATTCTTTTATTTTTAATTTCATTTATTTCCTTTTTAATTTTGGTTATTTCTCTTCTTCTGCTGTGTTTGGGATTAAATTGCTCTAACTTTTCCATTTCTCTGAGATGATTAATGAGGTTACTGTAGTGTTGTTTTTCAAGAGTGGATTTCTAATGTGATAAATTTCCCTCTTAGCACTTTTTTGTGGTATCCCGCACGTTTTGGTAGCTTATGGATTCATTATTGTTATTTTTGAGTAATTTAATAATTTTCTCTTTTATCTCATCCTTGATTCAGCTCTAATTCAGCATAAGATTTTTTAGTTTCCATGCCTTGTTGTTGGGATGAATATTTATGTTCAAGTTGAGCTCCACATGTATTGCCCTGTGGTCTGAAAAGAAACAAGGTACAATTTCAGTAGTTTTAATTTTATTGAGGTTTGATTTTTGTCCTAGGAAGTAGTCTATTTTGGTGTATGATCCATGGGCTGATGGGAATGATGTATACTCATTAGCTTTGAGATGTTATATTCTGCATATGTCTATTAAACCCAAGTGTTTTAGGGGCACATTACATTCCTTTGTATCTTTGTTTAGTTTCTGTTTAGAGGATCTTTACAATTCTGTCAGAGGAGTGTTAACATACCCAGCTATTACGCCGTTGTAGGATACCATATTGTTTAGACCAATTAAGGTCCATTTCACAAATCTGGTGTCATTTAAATTGGCTGCATAAAGATTTAGAATTCTAATGTCCTCTTTTTACATTGTTCCCTTGATCAGTATTTAGTGATCATCTTTGGTTTTCTTAACTTTATTACTTTAAATTCACTTGTTCATAAAAATGAGGTTGAGATCCTCCCTATATTCTAATTTCCCTTAGCCTGAAATGTTGTTCCAACCCTTCTCCCCAAGTCTTGTTTTGTCTTTGAGGTTAGAGACATCATAGAGATGGCTTGTGCTTTTTCATCCAGTCAGCTAACCTGTGCCTCTTCAGTGGGAAATTCAATTCATTTACATTTATTGAAAGAATTGATGTGTATGGTGGGGTTCTATTCATCTTTTTTGGTGAAAGTTTATTGCTTAGTTGTTGTTTTTCTCATCATTTGAAAGCTAGGTTTTGTCTCTTAGATTCTTTATGGGTGTTAACATTGTTGGTGGTCCATTGTGATGATCAGTGTGGAGAATAGTTCTAAATATTCCATGTAGACCTGGTCATGTTTTGATGAATTTCCTCAATTATTGAATATCAGTAAAACATTTGATTTCCTTTTTTAATTTGAAGCTTAGCTTAATAGGATACAGAATTCTAGGCAGAATTTTTATTTTTTTGAGACAGAGTCTCATTTTGTTGCCCTTTGTAGAATCACATGGTGTCATAGCTCACAGCAACCTCAAACTATTGGGCCCAAGCAATTATTTTGCCTCAGCCTCCTAAGTAGCTGGCACTATAGGTGCCCACTAAAACACCAGGCTAGCATTTAGAAACAGTTTCTTGCATTTGCTCAGGCTGGTCTCAAACTTCTCATCTCAGGCAGTCCATCCTCCTTGGCTTCTCAGAGTGCTGGGATTATAGGCATCAACCACTGTGCCCACCCGCAAAATTGTTTTATTGAGAATGGTTAAAGGTAGATGACATTATCTTCTGGCTTGAAAAATTATAGCTGAAAAGTCCTCTGTCCTTCTTAATTATCTCCCTCTGTAGGTCAATAGGCACTTACTCCTGGCTGCTTTCAGAATTTTCTCTTTCAACTTGACTTTGGCCAGGTTCATGACAGTGTGTCCTGAAGATGTTCTGCCTGCATTGAGACAACCCAGGGTTCAATATCCCTCTGAAAGGAGTGTGTTGGAATCTTCAGGGAAATTTTCATTTATGATATACCCCAGTAGGGCTTACTTTCCTCTGGGATCTTCTTATTCCCCTTTAGTGATCTCTATAATTTGTATGTTTGAACATTTAGTTAAGTCCCACAATTCTCTGATCAAATGCTCTGATTTCTCTTTTTTTTTTTTTTTTTGTCTTTTTAGCTACCTGGGTTAGCTCAAGAGCCTTATCCTCTAGCTCTGAGAATCTTTCTTCTGCATGGTATAATCTGTTGTTGATTAAATATTCATTTGTTCTACTGCATATTTAAGCTCCTGGAATGACTCCTTCATTTTCTTAAGATCCAATATATATTTTTTTCTAATTTCTTTATGTCTTGTGTTCATTATTTTTTTAGTGTTTGAATTTCTTTTTGTTTATTCTCTGCTTTCCCTTTAATTCTCTCCTTCATTTTGGTCATCCATATTTTAAATTCCCTTTCTGTCAATTTCAAAAATTCTTTATAGGTAGAATCCTCTTCAGTAGCTACCTCATGATCCCGGAGGTGAGGGTAGAGGGGTTAATCTATTCTCACTTTTCATGTTGCCAGAATTGTTGTGTTGATTCTTCCTCATAAGTGTTTTCTTCTTGTTCACTTCCTTTCCCTACTTTTTTCTTTCACTTTCTCCTTCTCTTTATGTTATCTTGTCTGTATGCTTAGTTGTTTAAGTGTCCATTTGGTACAGACAGAAAGGAAGACAAGAGTAAAGAACAATAAAGGAGAAAACAATGAAAAGGACAACAAGAAAGTGGAGGGAGGGTGAAAGAAAAAACTTGAAAAAAAAAAAAAAAGGAGAGAAGAACAGAAAGAGTCAGGAGTACTAGTGGTATTCCTTAGGGATTTTTGACTCTCCCCAGCAATTTCAGGCCACTGGGGTTGTGCTGGGTGTGTCCCTTAACATCAGGATCTCCCAAGAAAAAGTGAAAGTGGTATAAAACCATAGAAAAAATTGGACCATTACTATTGACAATAGTAAAAATGAAAAAATGAAAATGCAACAAAACAAAACAAACCTTAAGGAAAAAAAAAATGAAAAGGAAGGACTAAAATATAAAACCACAGGAAAATGGAGTTCTTACTAATCAAGAAAGTGAGAATGCAAAACTAAAAACAACAACAAACAAGAACAAAAATTAAATGTAGGGTCAAAAAAAAAAAAATATATATATATATCATATACATAGCAATATATTATCTGAACACCAGGTTGTGCTGTGGGGTTAGGATATTCTAATCAACAACTATAAAGGGAATGGAGTACTTGGCTCTTTTTAAGCTTGACTAATATTGCCTTAGGGGCAATTTCTATTTTATCCCCTGAAGAATGTATTATGTGTTCTTGTTTCTTTTTATATCTCATTTGTTGTTGTTGTTGTTGAAAACTGAACATTTTGAATATTTTGATGTAATAATGCCTTAAATAAGATTTTCCCTTGCTCGCACTAGAGTTTGTCTTTGCTGCTTGTTTTGAGCATTGTAGATTTTATTTATTGATTTTTAATTAAAGAAATATTTTGTTATCAATATTTTTAAAATTGTAGATTTACAAACTGTTAAATTGTAAAAACTATATTGAACTATATTCACCATAATTAATGAATATGGTTCAGTTGTCCCCTAGTGATTTGGCAGAGCATTCCTTAAATTACTGGACCAAAAAACAAACAAACAAGCAAAGAAAACTTTCCTTGGTTTTCAAAGATTGATTGTGTGCCTGGGTACACATGAAACACTTACCCCAGATGCTTAAAACTTTGCCTTGGCCTTCATTCCTGCTTGGACAGTACTTTAAAGTCAGCCAGAAGAGAACGTTTAGTGCCTTGTCAAGTACTTTATGCCTTTGGAATGTGTGTTGCGGTCTAGGTTTCCCAGTATATGCTAGCGATTTAGAAACCTTTATATTTTTTTATCCATATTCTTCCCCTGCCTCCTTCTTCCTGGCATTTTCAGCATGCCTGCTCCTTGTACCACCTGTTTTTCCTTGCTATAGGTGGCTGAAGTCAGTATATTTGCCTTTAAGTACTTTTCACAAACAACACCTTAGAGTCTACTCCAACCCTGTGAAAGTTTCAAGGTAATGGAAACAAAGGATAGCCCTTGAGCAAGTTCTTTAGGGAGCTACTAGACAGCTCAAAACACACAACTATAATTCTTTGAGAACAAATTTGGTACCTCATCCTCTGGCACCAGCAAGCCTAGCCTAGAAAATAGACTGCCATCCTCATAGATGCCAGCAAGCTGGATGTGGGGGATGGGATGATAGGTGGGTAAAGATCAAGCACTATATTCCTCTCACAGAAATTCAGCAGATTCTTTCTTCTTCAAGCTTTGTCCTGTTTTGTTTTGTTTTTCTGTGTCAGTGGGTTAAATAGGCCACTTGTTTTTTATAATCTGGCAGGTTGGCCACACAAAGAAAGCAGGATTCCAAGAGCATGAGGGCAGAATGAAAGCTGACTTAGTTAGGATTAGCACAACAGCACTTCCACTACATTTTTTGGTTCAAGTAAATTACAAGGCCCCGCCTAGATTGAGAGAGAGGGGATTTAGTATACTCTCATGATGGGAGGCATTGCAAATAACCATTTAAAAATCCTTAACACCTGTTTAATATATAAAGCAAAAGTGTAATTTATTTTTGATATATATATATATATATATATATATATATATACACACACATACACACACGCATACATATGTGTGTATATATATGTAATAGGTGTTTAGAAGTGAGTGTTGGGTGTTTTGTTCACAGTTCAGAAACTGAAAGCTGTAGGTCTATTGAGATATATGTTATAACTTTATAACCAATGTTCTTATTACTTGGGTCTATTGCTGTAAACTCAAATAGTGTTCATTGCCAATAGTCTACATTGATATTAACCATTTATGTGAATCAGTTACCTCAGAATATCCTGTGAGTGGTAATGGTAATGAGTTCAATTAAACAAATTATTAAAATTTTTAAGTTTTATATGCTGATATTTTTTTCCTAGTCAGAACAAGATTTTCCAGATTTATTTCCTCTTTATCTAGAAATACATATTGTGGTGGACAACTCTTTGGTATGTGTTTTTATTTTCCTTACTTTTAAATATTTGATGCAAATCAATGATTTTCCTTGTCTAGAAAGCAACTAAAAGTTCACAGTCTTCTTACTTGTATGTCATAGAGATATTAATGTAAAAATGTGCAATCTGAAAAACCAAATAGTAAAAGTATATTAGTTTTGTCAGGAATGTTTTATTTTGAAATCTATAAATAGTGATAGTGCAGAACATTTTTTCTTTTACTGGTACTTCATATTTTCAGGATCTCTTTCAGTCATCCATATTTAATATTTTTTAATGGTGATTTTAGTCAGAGTGAAATTCTTTCAACTTTTGATACCCATTGTAGGAATTCTTTCTTTCTTTCTTTTTTTTGGCTGGGGCTGGGTTTGAACTCACCACCTCCAATATATGGGACTGGCAGCCTACTCCTTGAGCCACAGGTGCCACCCTTTTTTCCCACAGGCACCGCCCCATTTTAGGGATTCTTGAAGAACAGCATGTAGCCTGAAGAATGTTTTACCTTATAAAATATTTATTGGGGAAAAAGTGGAGGTAGGATAACTATATAGGAAACTACAAATTATTGTTTCAAAGCAGTTTTTTCTGGTATACCTGTTCCATTCCATCATTTTCCTAATACAAAAGACACTTCTAGATTCTAAATTCCTATAAAGAAAAACTTGAGTGCTTTTGAATTTATGAACCTTGGAGTGATATTTTAGGTTGCAATCAACTATGTATGGGTTTAGAAAATAGGATAAAATTTAGATTTTAGAAAATAGGATAAAAATGTACTTTCCAGTTTTTACTCTGATGATATCATGTATTCATCACACCTATGGAATACTATAGAGAGTATAAATAGTGTTCATTGCCAATTACGTTTTTAAGGTTGATCTCATCCAGAAGCCAGAGTTGATGTCAGGGACAGAACAGATTTGGATAATCATATGAAAATACCTGATTTATTAGTGTATAGGGAAAAGAAAACATTTAAGAGAAAATTGAGATATTTAGGAGAAAATTAACGTATTTCTCCTAAATATGTATAACTCACCTACTAAGGAATAGATGGAGTTATGAAAATTTTGTTTTTCAGAAAAAATGTTATAAAAATTGAGGGTTATTCTTGTCCAAATTTCCAGGGTTGCAAGCCACATAATGTTAATTAAAAATTTCTTCTCTGTAATCATCTTTGCGTTTATGGTCTTTTAATAAAACAAACCTTGAGCCAACTATAAAATCTGTGTTACTATATGTTGGGCATGTAAACCTATAATCCTAGCATTCTGGGAGATCAAGGTAGGTAGATCACTTGAGCTCAGGAGTTCAAGACCAAGCTGAGCAAGAGTGAGACCCCATCCCTACTAAAACTAGAAAAACTAGCTAAGCCTTGTGGCTGGCTACTGTAGCCCCAGCTACTTGGGAAGATGAGGCAAGAGGATTGTTCAAACCCAGGAATTTGAGGTTACTGTGAACAGTAACACCATGGCACTATAACCAGTGTGACATGTAAGTCACACACACAAGACAGGTAAGACTTATGACCAGTAAGACTCTGTCTCAATAAATAAATAAATAAATAAATAAAATAAAAATAAAAATATAAAAATACAAAAATAAGAAATGTTTTAGTAGAGGACTGATGTATTTATCTTTTATCTTCATATCATCATTTTGGTGTTAGTGTAGGTGCTGAATTGCTAATGGAAAAATCGTAGAAGGATGAATGATTTAGGATTTAGGATTAATAGACTAAATTCATAGACTTTTCTAGTAATCATGGTGAAAACTTATCCATTAGTGGTATTAGGAATAAAAATATAAAAAACAAGGTGGCACCTATGCTCAAAGGGGTAGGGCGCCGGCCCTATATGCTGGAGGTGGTGGGTTCAAGCCCAGTGCTGGCCAAAAACTGCAAAAAAATAAAAATAAATAAAAAACAGCTTTAAAGTTACTGACAAGCTTGAATTAGAAGGACTTGTAAATTGATTGGATTTATTTGTTTACTTAACATTTTTATTGAGCATCACGTAGATACCACTTGCTGTAATGGTATATATGTGCGCACACATATGTGTAGTATATATGTGTATATATAAAAATATAGATTGACATTGTTGCAAGTCTATAGTTTATTCAGGTTTCAACAGATATATGCACATATGTATATATATTTGTGTGTGTGTGTGTGTGTGGTATGTGCATACACTAATTTGTGTGTGCATGTCTATATATAGATTCATACAACAGTATCACATAAGTAACTTTGCATAACCACTGCCACAATTAAGATCCTCAGCAGTACCAGCACCCCAAGGCTCTCTTACATAATTTCTTTAAAGTCACATCCAACTCCTCTTCCCCTTCTTAGCCCTTGGCACTCACTAAGCTGTTCTTTATGATTTCACATGTATTACTTAAAGTTGTCATTTAGTATGTATCCTTTCAAAACTATTATTTTACACTCAGCATAATTTTTCTTGAGTTTAGCCAAGATGTTCCACACAAAGCAGTCAGTTCCTGTTAATTTCTGAGTAGTTGTCCATAGTATGAATTACTATAGTTTGTTTAATAATTTACTTATTTAGTGGCTGCCACTTTTGGGCAATTATAAATAAAGCTGTTAAGGACATTCATGTATAGGTTTTTGTGTGAAAATCAGTTTTTATTTATTTGAGATACATACACAGGAGTAAAATTGCTGGGCCACAAAGTAAGTCCATTCTTTTTGTTTGTTGTTGTTGTTGTTTCTCATTATTATTACTTTTTATTAAATCATAACTCTGCATATTAATGCATTTATTGGGTACAATGTGCTGATTTTATATACAATTTGGAATGCTGACATCAAACTGGTTAACAGAGCCTTCACCTCACTTATTTGTTCTGTTAAGACACTTATGCTCTATTCTTAATAGATTTGACATGTACCCCTGCCTTGTGCACAATAGATGAAGTCCCACCAAATACCCTCTCTCCTCCCTGCCTCCCCCTCCCCCACTCATCTTTGCTCCTTCATTCAGGACTGATGATAAAATGTGTTTTATCATTCGTATGAAAGTGTGGGTGATTATATATTGGTTTTATTATAGTATTGAGTACATTGGATACTTTTTTTCCATTCTTGAGATACTTTACTAAGAAGAATATGTTCCAGCTCCATCCAGGTAAACTTAAAAGAGGTAAATTCTCCATCTTTTTATTGCTCCATAATATTTCATAGTATACATATACCCATATACCACAATTTGTTAATCCATTCATGAGTTGATGGGCGCTTGGGATGCTTCCATGATTTGGCAATTATGAATTGGGCTGCAATAAACATTCTGGTGCAAATATCTTTGTTGTAAAATGGTTTTTGGTCATCTGGATATATACTTAGTATTGCAGGATCAGAGGGCAGGTCTACTACCGATGTTGGCATGGATGTGGAGAGAAGGGAATACTTCTGCATTGCTGGTGGGAATGCAAACTATGACATCCTTTTTTGGAAAGAAGTTTGGAGAACACTTAGGGACCTATAAGTAGATGATTCTTTGTTTTCAAAGAAGTTTCCAAACTACTATCCATAGTGGCTGTACCATTTTACATTCTTGCTAGCAATATATGAAGGATCAATATATCCATTTTTTATTCATAAAACTTTTATTTTGATCTATTGAACCCAAGAACAGCCTTAAACTTCTGACAGAAAATTAAAAGTAATGAAAAATTGTATTTAATTTTAGAATTAATTCTGTTTTTCAGTATGATTATTGGGGCTCTGATAGTGTGATCATAACACATAACATCATTGAAATTCTTGGCCTCGTAAATTCAGTAAGTATTTTTCTTACATAAAAAACTAGTTATTTGCATTAACTTGATATGGTATTTCCAGATAATTCAGTCTTCAATATAAACTGAATGTGGACTTAGGAAAACATTTAATTAAGTTATTACAAAATAACAGAAAGATTAATTTTGCATGTATTTATCCCTTTTGTTTTTAGATATTCACCCAATTTAAAGTTACTGTTGTGCTGTCATCATTGGATTTGTGGTCAGATAAAAATAAGATTTCTACAGATGGTGAGGCAGATGAGTTATTGTATAGATTTTTAGAATGGAAACAGTCTTACCTGACCCTAAGGCCTCATGATACTGCATATCTATTCACGTAAGACTACTGTTTCATATTCATAGAAAGAAAACAAAGACTGTGACAATGATATGGCTAATTTTGGGAACCATTATTCATTTATGACTATACACACTTTGGTTATTCACTGTGTGCTTTACTTTCTGGTTGTCAGGCAGTAAAGGAGTTTATCATCATTTATTTTCGTATTTATCAACCTCTTAAAAAGGAAGATATTGTGAGTTTTAAGAGATTAAGCCGTCTCAGAACTCAACTCCAGAGCCAATATTCTTATTAACCACTATATAAAGAGATGTATTTATCTTGTGAGGTTTATGTTTTTATTATGGGCTTTGATCAAGGGCAAGTACAAATATTTTATCCTAATGAATTTGGGAGGGGTCTTTATTTTTATTTCAGTATAATATAGGGATACACACATTTTGGTTGCATAATTTACTTTTGTGCATGTTATATCAGAATTATTTTGTGCATTGTACCAGTTAGGTGTGAATTTACCCTAACCATCCATTCTCTCCCACCAACTTGATTTCTATTGAGTTTTACCTCCATACGTGCACTGTTGATCAACTACTTCCAGTTCAGGATTGAATACATGTGGCATTTTTCTATTCTTGAGATACTTCACTTGGAGGAATGGTCTGTAGTTCCATCCAGGTTGTCACAAAATATATTTGAAACTTTTCAAATGAAGATAGTCTAATGACCAAAAAACACATGAAAAAATGCTCAGTATTTCTAATCATCAGGGAAATGCAAGTCAAAACCACAATGAGATATCACTTAACAGCACTTAGATTGGTTCATATCAAAACATCCCTGAAGTGTATATGGAGAGAAAAGAACACTCCTTCACTGTTGGTAGGACTTCAAACTGTAGAAGGTAGTATGGTGATACCTTAAGAACTAAAAGTAGACCTACCATTTGATCCAGCATTCTCAGTGCTGATTTTTTGCTCAATGGAAACAAAGGCATTTTATCAAAAAGATACTTGCACATGAATACTTATGGCAGTACAATTCATAATCATAAAGTTTTGAAACAATCCAAGTGCCCACCAATATAGTAACGGATTATCAAATGTAGTTTAGGTACACCATGGAGCCATAAAAAATAATGGTGATCTATCCTGATCAATATTTAATTACTTAAACATGTTAGTTTCCTAATGATAAATTTTAGCCATATACTTATATAATAATAATAATAATGATATATTAATATGATTATTATAAGTATACAGTAACAATATATTAATATTATAATAATATAGTAATATAATAGTAATTTTATAATAATATATAACATTATTATTATAAGTATATGGCTAAAGTATATTATTTGATAAATTTTATCCATATACTTATAATATTTATATTAAATTTATTAGAAATAATAACCTCTCCATCCCCTCCTGTACCCTCCTCTTCCCTCCTTCATACTGGGATATAGTTGTGTTTTATCTTTCATATCAAAGTGTGAATGATTATTAATTGGTTTCATAATAGTACATGCATATTGCAATAGTACATGCATTTGTCAAATCTATTAAGTATAGAGAATAAATTGTCTTAACACAACAATTAAGTAAGTGATGTGAAGGCAATGTTAACCAGTTTGATGTAAGCATTCCAAATTGTATATAAAATCAGCACATTGTACCCCATAAATGCATTAACGTATACATATACATGATTTATGTATTCATGACTTAATAAAAAATAAAAAATATAAAAAAGAAATAATAAACAAATATCCTTCAATTAATATCTTTATTAAAGTTGGCATATCAGAATTTCCTTTTGTGTGTATGAGATTAATCTTTTCCTCACACTTTGTCAGCAATAAATGTGATTGCTCTTTTTAATTTTTGCCAACTTGATGGATATAAATTAATGTCTTTGACATCTTAATTTGTTTTTTGGGGGATGTCCAGTGGATTTGTGTGTCTTTTTATGAGCTTGTTGATCATTTGGATCTGCCCTTCTGTAATTGCCTTTTCATGTCATTTCCTTATCTCCTTGTTATTTTTATTCTTTATTTTTTCCTTACAATTTGTAAGATTTTTTAATATTTAGACATTAACCTTTTGTTTATCCGCATGCAAAATACTTTTTCCATATCTACAATATTTATGTCAACTTTTTTTTTTTTCCCTTTCCTACATGAAAAGTTTACATTTTATATGGCTAAATTTGTTACTTTTCTTTTTTACTTTTGGGTTTCCTGTACAGCAAAGAAAGTCTGTCACAGACCTAGATTTTAGTCTTCTAGGTTTTCTTTCTTTCTGCTTTTTTTAAGCATTAATATCATTCCTTTTTAAAGTACGTCTTCAGTACATCTTGAGAGGTACGGTTTTATTTCTGACACATGGATGACCGGTTTTGCCACCTCCCACTTTTTTTTTTTATTGTTGGGGATTCATTGAGGGTACAAAGAACCATGTTACATTGATTGCATTTGTTAGATAAAGACTCTCTTATAATTGTGTCCCGCCCCCAAAAGGTGTACCACACACCATGGCCCCTCACCTCCTCCCTCCTTCCGTCTCTCTGCTCTCTCCATCACCTCTCACTTTTGTCACACATTTTTCAAGTCCCATGAACAACTTGCTGGGATTTTTGTAAAGATTATAAAAATCAATTGGGAAGAACTGTCATATATATAATTTGACTCTCTCAATCCATATGTATTTTTAATGTTAAGCATTTCAATTTGTGATTATGGGACATCTTTACAGTTTTTGGCAAAGTTCTTTCTTATAGATAATTTTGTTATTTTTAGATTTTTGATATTTGAGTGATATTATAAGTAATACAATTTTTCATATTTGACTCAAATTTTGAAGATTTATATAAAAATTATATTTCTTACATAAGTATTTAATTAATTTTCTAATTAACTACTTTTAGAGCAGTTTTAGATTTACAGAAAAGAATCAAGCAGAAAATACAGAGAGTTTCCATTTATATACTCTCACTCCCTGGTCCCTTGAGTTGCCCATTTTCATAATTTTTAAAATTATTACTGATATTGAAATGGTATTATACAATTATTAACTATACCATGCAAGGCAATCGATCTAAAAAATTAAACTTATCTATCTTATGTAACTAAGGCTTTCTATACTTTAATTATTATTGCTCTATACCTCCCACCCCCAGCGCCAACTTTTGGTAATGTCTGCTTCTATGAGAATAATTGTTTTAGATTTCACATATAAGTGAGAACATGTGGATATCTGTCTTTCTGTTTTGGCTTATTTCACTTACATTATGTTCTCCAGTTCCATCCATGTTGTCATAAATAGGATTTCTTCCTTTTGAAGTCTGACTAGTACTCCATTATATATAAATACCATATTTTTTTTTATCAACTCATCTATTCATCTGTTAATGAACACTTAGCTTGATTTCATATCTTTGTTACTGTGAATAGTGCTTCAGTTAACAGGGGTGTGCAGACATCTCTTTGGCATACTAATTTCAAATCTTCTGCATGAATATCCAGAACTAGGATTGTTGGACATATGGTCATTCTATTTTTAGCTCTTTGAGGACCTTGCATATGAGGTTTTTTTTCATAATGAATGTACTAATTTACATTTTCACCAACTGTGTACAGGGTTCCCTTTTCTCCACAATCTTGCCAGTAGTTGTTACTGCATATTTTCAATAATAGGCATTAGGACTGGTGTAAGATGATATCTCATTGTGGTTTTAATTTGAATCTCCCTAATGATTAGTGATGCTGAGCACCCTTTCATGTACAGCCATTTGTGTTTTCTTTTGAGAAATGTTTATTCAGGTCCTATGGATCACCCCATCAATTCTTTCCTCCCTCCCCTCTTCCTTTCTAGGCAGAGTGTTGCCCTGTCACTTGAGGTATAGTGCAGTGGCATCATCATAGTCCACTGCAACCTCAAACTCCTGGGGTCAAGTAATTCTTCTGCCTCAGCCTCCTGAGTAGCTGGGACAAAAGTTGTGCACCACCACACCTGGGTATCTTTTCTATTTTTTCATAGAGATAGTCTTGCTCTTGCTCAGAATAGCTATCTTGAAGTCCTGGTCTCCCAGAGTGGTAAGATTATAGGTGTGAGCCACCACACCTCCCCATTTGCTCATTTCTTAATGTGATTGTTTTCTCTCTATAGAGTTGCTTTAATTCTGTATATATTGAGAATATTAATCCAATATTGCATGTATGGCTTATAAATATGTTCTACCAGCCAATAGATTGTTCTTTCTGTTCATTATTTCCTTTTTTTGTGCAAAAGCTTTTAATTTTGACATAATCAAATTGGTCTGGTTTTGCTTTCATTGCCTTCTCCTTTCAAGTTAACTGTGAAAAGGCATCCAGAGAAATGTTGTGTAGTTTTCCCCTGTAGTTTTTCTTTAAGTAGTTTCTCAGAACAAAGATTTTGTTCCTTAATACATCGTAAATTGAGTTTTGAATATGGTGTAAGGTAAAAGTCCAATTATGAAATTTCCATATGAATATCCAGTTTTTTTACACCATTAATTAAAGAAAACAGCAAAAAATTGACAAATTGTAATTATTTTTGTAATCTCTATCCTGTTACATTCACCATTGTGTCTCTTTTTATGCCAGTGCAATTCTTTTGTAATAGCTATCTCTTTGTAATATAGTTTGAACTCGAGTGTGAGGCCTCCAGCTTTGTTTCTTTTGACTCATGATTGCCTTGGCTATTTGAAATTTTTTTGTAGTTCTATATGAAGTTTAGGATTTTTTTTTCTTTATTTGTAATAATGATGTTGGTAATTTGATATGGATTACATTGAATTTGTAGATTGGTTTCGATAGTATGGACATATTAACAATATTAATCCTTTCAGTACATCAAATATGGGACACCTTTCCATTTATTTCTGTCGTCTTCAATTTCTTTCTTTAATGTTTTATAGTTTTTAGTATACAGATTTTTCTTTTTCTTTTTTTTCTTTTTGTATTTTATTAAATCATAGCTGTGTACATTGATATGATTGGGGCATCATACTCTAGCTTCATAGACCGTTTGACACATTTTCATCACACTGGTTAACATAACCTTCCTGGCATTTTTTTAGTTTTTTGCTAAGATATTTACATTCTACATTTACTAAGTTTCACAGATTTTTCATCTGCTGGGTTAAAGTTATTCCTATGTATTCTGTTTTTTGTTTGTTTGTTTGTTTTGTTTTGTTTGTTTGTTTTCTTAGCTATCATAAGTGGGATTACCCTTCTGATTCTTTTTCAGAAAGTTCATTGTTCATGTAGATAAATGTTAATGTTTTTGCATGTTGATTTTGTATCATACAACTTCATAAATTCAGTTTATCTTTTATAACAGTTTTTTTTAGTGAATTCTATCTGTAAGATCATGTTATTAGCAAACAGTCACAGTTTCTCTTCTTATTTAATAAATGTACCATTTTTTTATGTGCAATAGATGAGGTCCCACAAAATATTCTCCCTCCTGCCGATCTCCCTCATCCCCTCCCATCTCCCTCCTGTTCCCTGTTTCTTTCTGGACTAAAGTTTCAGGAAGAAACTTTTCATCACTCATAAGAAAGTGTAGATGATTATATATTGGTTTCATAATAGTATTGAGTACACTGGATACTTTTTATTTTATTCTTGAGATACTTTACTAAGAAGAATACTCCATCCAAGTAAACATAAAGATATGAAGTCTCCATCTTTTTATGGCTGCATAGTATTCCATTGCTTACATATACCATAAATTCTATATTCCAGTATCAGTGTCTAGGCAAGAAATATTTTCCTACCCCAATATTTTTTTTCTTATTTCAAAACAGTAAAGGGTGCAAATATTTTTATTACATGGATGTCTTTGAAAATATTTTAGTCAGGGCTACAAGTGTGCCTGTCACACAAACGGTGTTCGTTGTACCTGTTCATAAGATTTTTATACCTCGTTTTCTCCACTCTTCCTCTTTGATTTTCAATAAATTTTACTTTCTTATTGCCTTATGTGATTTTCAATAAGTTCACAATTAATGGAGAGTACATGTGGTGTTTGTTTTCCACTCTTAAGATGTTTTGCTTAGGATAATGTTCGGTTCCATACAAACTGCTGCAAAAGGTATTAATTCATTGCTTTTATTGCTGAGGATGACCCAATAGTTATTTTTTTTATTTCAAAATATTAAGAGTGTATAAATTTTTTAATTCCATAGACAAATTTTGTAATTTCCTCATCAATCAGTGTTCATTGAACCTGTTATGTAGATTTTTGCTCCTCCCATTCCCCCTACTTCCACCTTCCCAATTTTCAATGACTTTTACTTACTTTGGTGCAGATATGTGCCCATGATGTGTTAGTTGAAAATTACTAGAGAGTGCATGTGTAATTTGTTTTTCTACTCTTGAGATACTTCACTTAGGACAGCAGTCTCCAGTTCCATTTAAATTGCTGCCAAAGACATTATTTTTTTTTTATAGCTAACCAGTCCTACATGGTATACAAATACCACATTTTGTTAACCCATTTCTTATTGAAGGGCATTAAGATGGATTCCATATTTTTATGATTATGAATTGTGTTATAGTGATCACTTAAGTGCAGAAGTCTTTTTGATAAAAGTGACTTACTTTCCTTTCTGTGGATACTCAGTAGTGGGATTGATGGATTGAATGATAGGTCTACATTTGTTTTTTTGATGGATCTCTATACTGTTTCAATAGAGGTTATAGTGATCCAATTTCCAGTCCCACCAACAGTGTATAAGTGTTTCCTTGTCTCTGCATCCATGCCACCATCTTTTTTTTTTTTTTTTTTAACTTTTTAATAAAAACCAAGCGAATAGGGGTAAGGTTGTATCTCACTGTGAATTTAATTTACATTCCCCAGTGTAGTTTCATTGAACATTTTTTTATATGTTTGTTGCCCATTTGCCTATCTTCTTTTGATAAAATTCGGTTCATGTTTTTTCCTTATTTTTAATGGAGTCATTATTATTTTTTTTTTTCATTGTGGACTTGTTTGAGTTATTTGTAGATTCTGAATATTACTACACCTTTAGAAAATATGTAGTTGTGAATATTTCCTCATTCTGCAGTTTGCCTGTTTGCTCTATTGATTATTTTCATAGCAGTTTAGAAGTTTTTTAAACCAATTATATTCCGTTTATTTCCATTTGTTGTTGCTTTAATTGCCTTTGAGGTCTTAGTCATAAATTTTTCTAAGATGATATCTAGAAGATCTTTCCTTACATTTTCTTCCAGAATTCTTATAATGTCATGCTTTTCATTTAAGTCTTTTATCCATCTTGAATTCAGTTTTTTAATTTCAAAGTTTTATGGGATACAAATAGTTTTGGTTACATGGATCACTTTTATAATTCTTGAGTCATGGTTATAAGTGTTCCTATCATCCAGATAGTGTTCATTGTACCTGTTAAGTAGGTTTTTGCCCATATCCTCCTCTCCCTTGATTGACTTCTCTTAAGTTTTACTTACTCTATTAATGTGTGTGTTCATTGGTTAGTTCCAATGTAATAATGAGTACATAGTACATGTGGTGTTTATTTTTACTTTTTTCATTTTTTTATTATTAAATCATAGCTGTGTACATTAATGCAATAATGAGGTACCATACACAGGTTTTATATACCATTTGACATATTTTCATCACACTGATTAACATAGCCTTCCTGGCATTTTCTTAGTTATTGTGTTAAGACATTTATATTCTACATTTAGTAAGTTTCACATGTACCCTTGTAAGATGTACCACTAGGTCTGGTCCCACCAATTACCCTCCCTCTGCACATCTTTCCCCTTCCCCTTCCCTCCCTTTTCCCCTTCCCCATATTCTTAGTTTATAATTGGGTAATAGCTTTCATATGAATGGCTATAAATTAGCTATAAATTAG
>CAUYPK010024130.1:0-12712 GCA_963574355.1 Loris lydekkerianus
TTTGAGGAAAGGACACTGAGGAGTGGGAGGTAGGTCGAGGAGACCCCTATGTGGGAGACTCAAAAACAGGATGAGTAGGCTGGGGCCATCACGGTGTCACCAGGATGTCCAGAGGCAGCACCAGACACAGGAATAGAACAACGAAGCCTACTGAGTCCAGACAGGAAGTTTGACTCAGGTGAGCAATGACTCAGTCCATTAGAAACTAACTTCCGTATAAACTCCAGGAAATCCTGTGTAACCATAGCCAAGTCCCAGCTCACAATCCCAAACTGGATCCAGGTGTCATTTAATTCACAGACCAGGAGCCCCCCAGAGTCTCCCTGGAAAAAGAGAAAGAGAAAGAAAAAACTGCAGGAACAGACCAGGATGCATGTCAGAGCAGGCTTACTGCAGTGCACTGTGCTAGGGAGGGAGGCACACACAGGGCTTCCCCAGGGACCCCAAAGACCCTCCTAGCTTAAATATCTGTTAATAGGAAATTTGTGAGTTGAAAGTTTTAAATAAACAAAAATTGTATGCCTACTAAAAAACTGTGTTCCGACAATAGAATATAAACAAATAAAATATACCAGCTCTGAGATAAGGAGTAAAGTGCCTGTCACAAAAGGAACTTAAAACAGAATTTGTATTATTGATATTACCTGCCAGGTTCATGTACTCCCCTCCAGGCTTTATAAGCTGCTACTCTCCTGAAGGATCAGGTAAGGCTAGTCACCTCCCCTGGCTTGTCCTCAGCTCCTTTAATGTAAATAGTGGTAAATGTAGGGGCTAGGAGATAACCCAGGCCCTATTGGCTGGGGATAATGAAGCTTTGACAAGACACCCTGATGCTGAGGTAGCAAGGGGCCCATGAACTAACCTGGCAGGCATCTTTTCTTTGGGTATTATAGCCAGAGACCATCTCTTTCCTGACCAATTCTCTCCCCCATGCAGTGTTTCTCTGTATCATATCATTACCTTTCTTAACGTGAATAATGCTTTGCTGAGCCTCTTGAAGAACAACTGGTGATGTTGCTAAAGCTATGGAGGGGTTATTTAGAAATGAGTGCATCTGCACAGTGGTACAGGACAGGAGCCCCCATACCTGCTCTAGATTCTGCTGAGATCCAGAGCTCAGTGTTGACATTTAAGAGAGGAAAGCACAGGAAGCAAAATCAAGTAGGACAAACCGATGAGGAAAAGGAAAGGAGAGGACCTGCCAGCCTGAGAAATGACAACCAAGCATCTGTTACTCTTGAGTATCCGTAGTAATGACAGGTTGTCCTGTGCATTAGTAAAGCATCTTCAATTTCTAGAGTAGGGTCACAAACTCTCAGGCAACTCCTGAAAGATACTATTATAACTCCAGCCTCTTCCTTACGGATAGGAGGCCCTGCAGCCTCATTGATAAGGATGCTGTGGCTCAGTGTACACCCCTGGTGTTTGGAGGCTCAATTCATCAAGGCAGGTATTTCTAGAGGAGGACAGCGCCAATTGGTAGACAGCTAGCTCATTACCCCAAGCTGAAATATATGGAGAGAAACCACCATACCTGGAGAACAACTCTGACATACCAACAGAAATTCATACCACAGTTGTTAAATTACTCCCTGGCTGCATCTTCTCCACCCACCTCCCTTACCTGCCTACTAGAAAATTGCCTCCCTTCCTCTCCCTGGTAGCTTGCAAGCCAACCACAGCCTACCATTGTTCCCGCATCAATATCCTGCCCCACTGCCTCGCCTTGTCTACCAGTCATCCCCATCCAGTCCCAGTTTCCACTTTGAAAGACTTTGTAGGGAGGCACACAGGCTGGATCCATGAGGAATAATTCACAGAGAAGACAAGTATAGCAAGAGCCATGTCATTGCTAAACATATTAACCTCAAAATCAGAAGATAAAACAATGTCTTGTACTGGGACCACAACTGCCTTTGAGGAATCATGACACAACTCACTGTCCCCAGCTTCACCTCGCATTCTGCATAGCTGAAGGGAGATGACACAGCCTTCATGGAGATCCTGGAGGGTCTGCTTTCCCCTTCCATAAATTACAGGAGTTTCCCAGCCTGGCCCCATTTTCCTACACCAGCCATCAGGCACTTGCTTCCCTCCAAATCATGTCCAGAGACCCCCCCCCAGCACCATGGCCAGTGGTTCTCTGGCAGTCCCCAGACCAGCAGCAGCAGCATCTGGGAATGTGCTAAAAATGCAAATCCTCAGGTCTCATCTCAGAGTGGAAAAAGCTATGGAACTGTCACCCCTTTTCAGATGAGGAAGAGGAAACTCAGGGACCCCTCCAGGTTGGCTCCAGGACATCCCTCTTAATCAGGGGCCAAATCCTTGAGGCCCAAACACACCCAAATAAGCAGTGGGCTGCAGTTATCATCCACCAACTGGCAATAAAGGAGCCTCCACAGACATGTTCACCATTGATCTACAGGCTTACCTGCTAGGGCCACTTTCTCTGTAGGGCAGGATGTCCCCCAACTATCCTCATAGTCCTCTTTACTGGATGGCTTAGTAAAGAGGAGACTAGAAGTAAAGCTGCTGCCTTCGCACACCACTATCATTAGGCTGCCCAGGCATGGGCACATATGTTATCCTCACACCCCTCAGGGAGGTTGTGTCTCTCTCCAATCCTCCAAGTCAGGTCTGACTCTTTGACCTCCCATGCAGGCCTGTGCACACCTCATACCCAAAACTGCACCTTGAGCAATTGGGCCTCCAAGTGTAAAGGTCCAACTGGATTCCAAGACTTTTCCCACTGTGGATTCTAGAGTAACTTAGGGTGCCAGAGGCCCTACATACCCTGCTAGAGACCCTGGAACTACAGTGAGTCTGGAATCTTTGGGAATTTCAGGTGCATAGGAAGTACGTGGGCCTCTGGGCTTGTCAGGTTCACTCTAAAATCCTCCTTGGGTCAGTAATCTCCAGCTGGTGAAGATGACAGACCCCTCCCCAGAACAGGAACAGGCCTGGTTGTGCCTCCTCCACTCAGCCCACCTGTTCCCATAGCACCCCCACCACTACTCCCTATCCAGCCATGAACCAGCCCCCACACTCACCCTCCCTGCCCACCCAGGGCCTCAATGAGCAGTGGCTGAAGAAGCTGGAGCCAGACCAGGAGGCCCAGGCATCTGCCGCCACAGCCACTGAGGAGGCTACCCTGAGACGCTGTCAGCCCCTCCCATGGCACCCCCTTGCCGGGACTCCTGCACTACCCCTCATGTGGGCAAGAGCCCTGTGTGCTCACCAAACTCCAGAACTGCTCCCCTAAGACTCTTCAACCCTGGTTACTCATCAAAAACTAGTCAAGGCAATGCTGCAAAGGAAGAGACTTGGAATATGGATTTCATCTTATGGGCAGTAAAAGAGAGATAGGAAAATCTCTAGATACCCAATTGAGCATGATCTAATCACTGGATACACTTCAAAGCAGTAGAAAACAGAGTCTATCTAATGGAAGATTAAAAGCAAAAAAGAACCCAGCAGAGTGGTGTGGCTGTGTTCCCAGATTGACCCTACTCTTAGAAAAAGCTAAAGTATGGTAAATAGAAAATATTTAAAAAGATAACTATAATGAGAACTAATACAATAGCAACTGGAATAAGTGTGAATAAGTTGAACACAGCAGACAAAACAAGTACCTTATAGACAAAAAGATGTGGCTTAGAAATTCACTATCTGAAAAGACAAATTTAAAACAAAATGATACAGATAAATTGGATAAAAGAGTTAGAAAAAGAAATACCAGGCCAAAAAAAAAAAAAGAAAAGAAAAGAAAGAAAGAAAAAGAACCCCACATCTCCCATATCTCTGAAACAAAACCAAACCTCTAAATGGTTCTATTGAAAGGAAAATCATGAGGGAAATAATGAACATTTAGAGTTGACCACCAATGGAAGCATATGTGATGCAGCTAGAGAAGTCTCAAAAAGTAATTTCAGCTTTGATTAGATCAGAAAAGAAAAAACAATGATTTTTTTTTTTTTTTAAGTGAGCTAAATATTCAGCTCAAAAAGTGAAAATCAATGGCATAAACTCAAAATCATTTGGGAGAAGGTAAAAAATAATAGAAAAAGGAAACAAATCAATAAAATAGAGAAAAATATGGAGAAGATTAACACAATCAGAATCTTGTTCTTTGTCTAATAAAATAGACAACATTCTAGTAAGATTATGATGAAAGAAAAATAGCAAAATATGGAATGAAAAAGGGGAAGCCAGGTACAGCTGCTCACTTCAGGGAGCCTAAAAAGATTCTGCTTAGGTGATCCCTTTCTGTGGCCTGGACACTCTTAAGCACCAACCTGAGATAGTCATACAGCTGACCCCATTGTTTTCTGCCTATCAGGGATCCTGCTCTTTGTAGCTCCGTGTCCAGTGTCTTGAAAACTCTCGTTTCATATTTTATTTGTTTTCAGATGAAAAATTTCAGGTGAGAAGGTCAATCATTTCATCTGTTTTAGCCTAAAGGGTAAGTCAGCATACATACTTAATATTATTTTATAACTTTAGACATTTCTGTCATATCTGTAACTTGTTTCCCCTTTTTCATTCCATATTTTGCTCTTTCTTTTATCTTAGTCTTACTAGAAAAAAAACTCCTGATAGTAATAACTGATTATTACAAGGTTGCAGGATACAAAGTTACCATATATACTCGAGTATAAGCCGAGTTTTTTTTTTTGGCACAAAATTTGTGCCGAGAAACCCGAACTCGGCACAAATTTTGTGCCGAAAAAAACTCGGCTTATACTCGAGTATATATGGTAATATAAAAAAGTCAATTGCTTTCTGTTATACTAGCAATGAACAATTGGAATGTGATGCCATGGCACTCTAGCCTGGAGCAACAGAATGAGACTCTGTCTCAAAAAAAAAAAAAAAAAATTATCATCTGTAATTTGACCAGTTGAGTCCACTCTATACCAAGGGGTAGAAGGTGTGGGCTTTGCCCCTTAGTTGTATTATTTTTTTCTTTAGCATAAGTTCTTGTTTCATTATTACCATGATGTGTAGGATTAGACCTAACTTCCTTTTGTTTATCGTGTGTTGCAAAATGTTTTTTTCAACATGAAGGACTAGTCTGAATTATAAGTACATATTAAAATTACTGAAAATGTTTATAGTTGATTGAGACATGATGGCCCAAAGGAAATAATTCAAAGAGCTGACATCAAAGGAAAAGGTTGATCTTCTCCATTTTCGGGAAAGCAGCAGCCAAAGAAAGGTGGCATTTTGGTGTTAGCAAGACCCACAGTTAGCACCATCCAAAAATGTAAACATGAGTACTTGGAGCTATGGTAAGGAAAGCAGAGATCTCTGGCAGAAAAGGTGGAAAACTTCCCTTGATAAAGTCAATATAGCCACATTAAGCTGATTCAAACAAATGAGGTCAGTTAAGGCCAGACTCTCTGAGCTGATGATCCAATAAGTCGCTAAAATTTTCACACCAGACGTTAGGGATGGCAGATTTCCAAGCATCAAGTGGTTAGCTTGAGAAATTTAAACTATGATACCAGATCTACCAGAAGGTCCTGTGTGCTGGATCCAATGAATTTCTACTTGAAGTTGTGAAAGAGTTCATCAAAAAGTTCCCGGACTTCTTGTGACTGGGTGCAGTGAGATTGGGGAGGAAAGACTCCAGGCATCTCTGGCTGGTGGGATTTGCCCATAACATCCCTTTGGGGACACAGGGAGACAGCAAAAGACTTCTGGACCCCAATGAGGAGGACAAAAGGAGTGGAGAACTGGTAAATGGTAGCATGTGTTCGTTTGGTCAGAGGCCACTTACAGCTATAACTACAGCAACAGCAAGATTATAAGTAGGAAAGACCTTACCTGTGACCTGTTTTGTGTTTCTGGACTTGGAGATTGGTTGAGCTACCTTGGGAGAACTTGGGCCAGAGTGCAGATGACTTTAAGCATTGTCTAGGGCCCCAGACTGAGCCGCTGAGCTGGAACAGAGCTAATATTGTTCAGCTGTGGGCCGCCCACACAGCCATTGTGGGAGAATTGCCCCTGCAGGCTCCACCCTCAGGGTCACAGCGTAAGGATCCGCTGGGGAGACCTTGGGCTAGTAATCTAGTGTCTGAGAAGCCCAAAGGCAGAGACTGAGACATGGAGATTTCAGTGTTTGGGAGATTATAGCCTTGGCCCTCAAGGGCATAGAGTTAAGCAAGCTGAGGAAAGATTTAGGATCTCAACCCTGCGGAGTTTGAGAAATCAGCAGAGGCCTCCAGTCTCCATCTTGTACAGCTGTATCAGCATTGTGATCTCATACCTGAGAGGATCACCTGCTGCCCAGACAATGTTCAGCAAGATATATATACTGCTTTGTTTTTGGTCTTGGCTTTTTTTTTTTAATTTCAACATTTTCCTTCTAGATTTTTCTTTTTTTCTTTTTTTTTTTTTTTCTTTCTTTTCTGTCCTCATTTTTTCTAGTTTAAATATAATTTTCCATTGTTGCCTTCTTTAACAATTAAAACTTCATTTTTGCTAGTGTTTTCTGCCCCTATTATTTGGTTTTTCCCCCAATTTTATCCTGTAAGGTTTTTTGTTTCTTTGTTTTGGTTTAATTTACAGTATTTTTTACTTTCTTCTTTACTTGGTGGAGGTAGAGTACTGTGTCTAAACAGGCTGACAAAGAGCTGCTGACCTCAAGAGAACCACCCAACCCAGCACCCCCAGAGGTTTTTTCTTTTTTTTCTTTTTTTTTTTTTTTAAGGTTGGGTCAAAGTACCCTAATGTATACATATATTACTCCTGTCTCCCTCTTTCTGTGCCTTTCTTCTTTTTTGTCAATATTCCATTTTATTCACCCCCTCTCCTTTCTCTTTTTTCTTCTTCTTTTTAATCTTTTTTCCTTTCTTGCTCTTAAATCTTCTTATCCTTCTGGCCCTGTACCAAAAGAACTCATCAAAACCTTAGGCCAGTGGCACAATAAATTAAAGAGCAAGAGGAAGCGAAAGGAAAATTAGGGCAAGGAAACAGATAAAAGAAAACACTCATGCTGAAGAATCAGCAGAAAAATCCTGGCAACATGAAAAAACAGTCCAGAGTAACCCCCAAAAGGGACCATGACGTAGCTACTATAGAGGATTCCACCTATAAAGAAATGTTAGAAATGAAAGAGGGGGAATTCAAAACACAGATAATGAAAACAATAGAGGAAATTGCTGGAAAGTGGAAAATAACCAAAAGGAAATTCAAAAACAAAATCAAGTAAGAGATGAACAATATGAAGAATATAGAAAGGATATAGCAGAGCTGATAGAATTGAAGGAGTCAATTAGGAAACTTAAAGATGCAATAGGAAGTATCAACAACAGATTAGACCATTCAGAAGAAAGAATCTCAGAGGTAGAGGACAAAGCTCTTGAGATAACTCAGATAGTTAAAGAGACAGAAAAGAAGAAAGAGACGGCAGAAAGTTCACTGACAGAATTATGGGACTTCAAGAAGCATTCAAGCATACAAGTTATAGGTATCCCAGAAGGGGAAAAAGAATGCCCCGGAGGAATGGAAGCCATTCTAGAGAATATTATAAATGAAAATTTCCCAAATATCACCAAAGATTCTGACACAGTCTTTTCAGAGGGATATCAGACCCCAGGTCACCTCAACTCAAATAGAGCTTCTCCAAGACACATTGTGATGAACCTGTCCAAAGTCAAGACAAAACAAAAGATTTTGCAAGTTGACAGGAGTAAGTGCCAATTGACCTACAGGGGCAAATCTATCACATCGACCACAGACTTCTCTAATGAAAATTTTCAAGCCAGAAGACAATGGTCGTCTTTCTTTAATCTACTTAAACAGAACAACTTCCAGCCCACTAACTTATATCCCACTAAGCTAAGCTTTTAAATTGACAGAGAAATCAAATCTTTTACTGATATGCAAACACTGAGGAAATTTGCCACAACAAGACCAACCCTACAGGAAATAACTTCAACCTATTCTACACATTGACCATCACAATGGACCACCAGCAAAGTAAGCATCCAGAAATTAAAGGACAGAACCTAGCTTCCATAATGAGGCAAAATACAAAACTAAGCAATGGAGTTTCACAAAATAAGATGAATAGAATACTACCATACTTATCAAGTATCTCAATAAATGTTAATGACTTGAAAATTCCCCACTGAAGAGGCATAGATTGGCTGATTGGATTAAAAAACACAAGCCATCCATTTGTTGTTTTCAGGAAACACACCTATCCTCAAAAGAAAAACTAAAACTCAGAGTTAAGGGTGGGAAGATAATTTTTCAGGCAAATGGAATCCAGAAGAAAAGAGGGGTTGCAATCTTATTTTCAGATACATGTGGATTTAAAGCAACTGAAGTCAAAAAAGACAAAGATGGTCAATTCATACTGGTCAAGAAGACATTTCAATTCTAAATATTTATGCATCCAACTTAAATGCTCCCAGATTCTTAAAACAGACCTTGCTCAGTCTGAGCAATATGATATCCTGTAACACCATAATAACAGGGGACTTTAATATTCCTCTCACAGAACTGGATAGATCCTCTAAACAGAAATTAAACAAAGATACAAGGGACTTAAATAAGACCCTACAACAACTGTGCTTGATAGATGTATATAGAACACTCCATCCCAAAGATAAAAGATAAACATTCTTCTCATTGCCCCATGGAACATTCTCCAAAATTGATCATATCCTAGGACACAAAACAAACCTCAACAGAATCAAAATCATTAAAATTTTGCCTTGTATCTTCTCAGACCACAAGGCACTAAAGTTGGAACTCAATTCCAACAAAAACATTCAACCCCACATAAAGGCATAGAAATTAAACAGTCTTATGCTGAATGACAGTTGGGGGTAGGAAGAAATAGAAGAGGAAATAATTAACTTCCTTGAGCACAACAACAATGAAGATACAAGCTACTAAAACCTGTGGGACAGCAAAAGCAGTCCTGAGAGGAAAATTTATTGCTTAGAGACCTACATTCGAAAAACAGAAAGACAGCACATCAACAAACTCACAAGCCATCTTATGGAATTGGAAAAAGAAGAACAATCTAAGCCAAAACCCAGCAGAAGAAAAGAAATATCCAAAATTAAATCAGATATTAATGAAATTGAAAATAAAAGCCTTATTCAGAAAATTAATAAAACAAGGAGTTGGTTTTTTGAAAAAATAAATAAAACAGATAAACCTTTGGCCAGACTAACTAGAAATAGAAAAGTAAAATCTCGTTTCTCAATCAGAAATGAGAAACGGGAAATAACAACTGATGCCACAGAGACACAAGAGATTATCTCTGAATACCAGTAGAAACTCTATGCCCAGATATTTGACAATGTGAAGGAAATGGTTCAATATTTGGAATCACACCCTCTCCCTAGACTTAGTCAGGTAGATATAGATCTCCTGAACAGACCAATTCCAAAGCACTAAAATCAAAGAAACAATAAAAAAAATCTCCCAATAAATAATGCCCTTATCTGGATGGCTTCACACTAGAATTCTATCCAACCTTCAAAGAAGAGCTTATTCCCATACTGCAGAAATTATTCCAAAAAGTTGAGGAGGAAGGAATCTTCCCCAACACGTTCTATGAAGCAAACATCACCGTGATACCAAAACCAGGAAAAGACCCAACTAAAAAGGGGAACTTCAGACCAATTTCACTAATGAATATAGAGGCAAAAATTCCTAGCAAAATCCTAGACAATAGATTACACCTTATCATCAAAAAAGTCATACATCATGATTAAGTAGGTTTCATCCCCAGGATGCAAGGCTGGTTTAATATACACAAGTCCATAAACATTATCCACCATGTCAACAGAAGCAAAAACAAAGACCATATGATCCTCTCAATAGATGCAGAAAAAGCATTCAATAAAATCCAGCATCCTTTTCTAATTAGAACACCTAGGCATAGGTGCCACATCTTAAACTGATCAAAGCTATCTATGACAAACCAACAGCTAATATTTTACTAAAGGGAGTAAAACTGAAAGCTTATCCCCTTAGAACTGGAACCAGACAAGGCTGCCCTCTGTCACCATTACTATTCAACATAGTGCTGAAAGTTCTAACGAATACCATTAGGCAAGACAAGGAAATAAAGAGCATCCAAATGGGAGCAGAGGAGGTCAAACTCTCCCTCTTTGCTGACGATATGATCATATACTTAGAGAACCCCAAAGATTCAACCAAAAGACTCCTGGAAGTCATCAAAAAATACAATAATGTCTCAGGATATAAAATCAATGTCCACAAGTCAATAACCTTTGTATATGCCAATAACAGCCAAGATGAGAGGCTAATTAATGACACAACTCCCTTCACCATAGCTTAAAAGAAAATGAAATACCTAGGAATATATGTAACAAAAGAGCTGAAGGACCTCTACAAAGAAAATTATGAAACCTTAAGAAAGGAAATAGCAGGGTGGCACCTGTGGCTCAGTGAGTAGGGCGCCGGCCCCACATACCGAGGGTGGTGGGTTCAAACCCAGCCCTGGCCAAACAGCAATGAAAAAAAAAATTTTCCAGGCATTGTGGTGGGTGCCTATAGTCCCAGCTACTCAGGAGGCTAAGGCTAAGGCACCTAAGCCCAAGAGCTGGAGGTTGCTGTGAGCAGTGATGCCACGGCACTCTACCAAGGGTGACAAAATGAGACTCTGTCTCTAATTTAAAAAAAAAAAAAAGAAAGAAAGAAAGGAATTATCAGAAGATATTAACAAATGGAAGAACATACCATGCTCATGGATAGGAAGAATCAACATTGTTAAAATGTCTATACTTCCCAAAACAATCTACCAATTCAATGCCATCCCTATTAAAATACCAACAGCATACTTTCAAGACTCGGAAAAAATGATTCTGCATTTTGTGTATGGAACTAGTAAAAACCCCATATAGCTAAGACAGTTCTTACTAATAAAAACAAAGCTGGGGACCTCAGCATACTAAATTTTAGGCTGTACTACAAGGCCATGGTGGTCAAGACTGCATGGTATTGGCACAAAAATAGAGACAGACATTTGGAATTGAATAGAAAACCAGGAAATGAAACTATCATCTTACAACCATCTAATCTTCAATAAACTAAACAAGAACATACATTGGGGGAAAGACTCCCTATTCAATAAATGATGCTGGGAAAACTGGATATCCACATGTAAAAGACTGAAACTGGACCCGCACCTTTCTCCACTCACAAAAATTGATTCAAGATGGATAAAGGACTTAAATTTAAGGCATGAAACGATAAAAATCCTCAAAGAAAGAATAGGAAAAATACTGGAAGATATCAGCCTGGGGAAAGACTTCATAAAGAAGACCACTGTGGCATCTGCAACAACAACAAAAATAAACAAATGAGACTTAATGAAACTGAAAAGCTCCTGTACAGTTAAGGAGACAAAAACCAAAGCAAATAGACAACCTACACAATGGAAAAGGATATTTGCATATTTTGAATCAGACCAAAGCTTGATAACTAGGAACTATAGAGAACTCAAATTAATTCACATGAAAAAAGCCAACAATCCCATATATCAATGGGCAAGAGACACAAATAGAACCTTCTCTAAAGAAGACAGACAAATGGCTAGCAAACATGAAAAAATGCTCATCATCCCTAATTATTAGAGAAATGCAATGAGATGGGTGCCAGCAGCCTCATCACCCCCATAAGATGGATACCACCCGCCACCGACTTGCACCAGTGGGCTATGTAGGACAAAAGATGAGAATACCATAACTCTGAAATTATAACAGACACCATTACTCTTAGACCTGTCCAGGTAGGGCTGGAAAAGGACATGATAAGAACTAATGAGCCAAGTACTGTTATGATGAGCATTAACAAGCTAAGTGCTATGACAAATTATTTTACTTATTCACTAATTGCCAGATCTGCTTGATGTGTTGCCAGATCTGCTTTATGTGACCTTTATGTTACCTATCTGCTAATCTGCTAAATTGCAAGTTTCACTTCTGTAAAGGGGGTCATCGTGACCCCTCACTTGCTTTTTACTTCTTTTGCCAATTTTCTTCTTGCTTCTAATTGCTAACTTTCAACCCACCTATTTGTCCCTTTGCCAACTTTCAGACTAGAAAAACCCCAACTTCAGACCCTTCAATGCTCTCTCACTTAGTCTGCTTTAGACTTTGCTGAGACAGCCCCGCGGTTAATAAAAGACTCCTTTTTGAACTTCTAATTTGAGTTGGTGGTCCTTATCTCACCCCATAACAGCAAATCAAAACCACCCTAAGATATTATCTAACCCCAGTGAGAATGGCCCACATCACAAAATCTCAAAACTACAGATGCTGGCACAGATATGGAGAAAAAGGAACACTTTTACACTACTGGTGGGACTGCAAACTAATACAACCTTTTTGGAAGGAAGTATGGAGAAACCTCAAAGAACTCAAGCTAGACCTCCCATATGATCTTGCAATCCCATTACTGGGCATCTACCCAGAAGGAAAAAAATCCTTTTATCATAAGGACGCTTGCACTAGACTGTTTATCGCAGCTCAATTTACAATTGCCAAAATGTGGAAATAGCCTAAATGGCCCCCAGCCCAGGAATGGATTAACAAGCTGTGCTATATGTATACTATTCAGCCATTAAAAAATACATCCTTTGTATTAACCTGGATAGAAGTGGAATACATTATTCTTAGTAAAGCATCACGCAGAAGCATGAATCCTATGTATTCTA
>CAUYPK010024131.1:0-21941 GCA_963574355.1 Loris lydekkerianus
ACCTGAGACTCTACTATAAATCAATAGTGATCAAAACAGCATGGTACTGGCACAAAAGCAGAGAAATAGATGTCTGGAACAGAATAGAGAACCAAGAGATGGATCCAGCTACTTACCGTTATTTGATCTTTGACAAGCCAATCAAAAACATTCAGTGGGGAAAAGATTCCCTATTTAACAAATGGTGCTGGTTAAACTGACTGGCAACCTGTAGAAGATTGAAACTAGACCCACGCCTTTCACCATTAACTAAGATAGACTCTCAATGGATAAAAGATTTAAACCTAAGACATGAAACTATAAAAATACTTGAAGAAAGTGCAGGGAAAAATCTTGAAGAAATCGGCCTGGGTGAATATTTTATCAGGAGGACTCCCCAGGCTATTGAAGCAGTATCAAAAGTACATTGCTGGGACCTAATCAAACTAAAAAGCTTCTGCACAGCCAAGAACATTGTTAAGTAAAGCAAGCAGACAGACCACAGAATGGGAGAAAATATTTGCAGGTTATACCTCCAATAAAGGTTTAATAACCAGAATCCACAGAGAACTCAAATGTATTAGCAAGAAAAGAACAAGTGATCCCATCTCAGGGTGGGCAAGGGACTTGAAGAGAAATTTCTCTAAAGAAGACAGACGCATGATCTATAAACACATGAAAAAAAGCTCATCATCCTTAATCATCAGAGAAATGCAAATCAAAACTACTTTGAGATATCACCTAACCCCAGTAAGAGTAGCCCACGTAACAAAATCCCAAAACCAGAGATATTGGCATGGATGTGGAGGAAAGGGCACACACTTCTACACTGCTGGTGAGAATGCACATTTATACGTTCCTTCTGGAAGGATGTTTGGAGAATACTTAAGGACCTAAAAATAGACCTGCCTTTCGATCCTATAATTCCTTTACTAGGTTTATACCCAGAAGACCAAAAAACACAATATAACAAAGACATCTGTACCAGAATGTTTATTGCAGCCCAATTCACAATTGCTAAGTCATGGAAGAAGCCCAAGTGCCCATCGACCCATGAATGGACTAGCAAATTGTGGTACATGTACACCATGGAATACTATGCAGCCTTAAAGAAAGATGGAGACTTTACCTCTTTCATGTTTGCATGGATGGAGCTGGAACATATTCTTCTTAGCAAAGTATCTCAGGAATGGAAGAAAAAGTATTTAATGTACTCAGCCCTACTATGAAGCTAAATTATAACTTTCACATAAAGGCTATAACCCAACTATAGTACAAGACTATGGGGAAAGGGCCAAGGAAGGGGAAGGGGGGGGAGGTTCTGGTGGAGGGAGGGCTATTGCTGGGGCCACATCTATGGTGCATCTTAGAATGGGTACAGGCGATTGCACTAATGTACACAGCTACGATTTAACAATAAGGAAAAAGAACTGAACTTAGATAACCACTGCTCTAGAAGGAATCAAGGAATCAGAGAAGATTAACTACAGGAGAAAGGAAGATACTGGGAGTTCTCACCAAACTCAGACTTTTCTTCTATTCTTCTGAGGGAAGTTCCCAGAAATTACTTGGGAAACTTTGTGCAGTAAGACAGTCTTTGTTCACAGTGAAGTTCTGCCCCTCACCTTCCCATCACACACCTGAAAGAACAGAGGAACCTCAGTCCATTGTTTTTTAAGCCCATTTGTTTCCTCTGAGAATCATCCACTATCCCTCACAACTGCCTACATTTCCCCCTCTGCCTCTTCCCTGTGATGAGGATACATGAGCTTCAACCATCTGGCCTTTCTTTGAGTCTTATACTTTATATGGCTCTAGTGCTCATCTGCAGTAAAAAATCTTGCCTTTTTCTCCTATTAATCTATTGTCATTTTATTCCAATGAAACTTCAGAGAGAATAGAAGGTGAGTTTTCCCTTCTCCCCTACAATACCATATTCTTGGCCCCAAAGTAATGATGCTCCAAGAATCCATTCTACATAAATAGCAACAAAAAAATGATTCAGGATGTTCAGTATCGTTAAAATATAAAACAGGAAAAAATAGGAGAGAAATCTTGAAAAGTACCTCTATTTCCAACAGAGGAGAATGCTTAAATAAATTAGTATATAGCTGAATGAAGAAATACTATGGAACTATTAAAAATGAGATAGATCTATGTATATTAGTGTGGAAATATGTTAATAACATATTAAGTTAAAACTTACATAGGTCCATGCACATCAAATATATATACACACATATGTAATGACTCTGTTTTATATAAGCGTGTCTGCCTATGAACATAAATAGATCTGAATGAATTTAGAATAAACTCAGAAAGCCTACCCACCAACTGTTAAGAGTGGCTACATAATAGACAACAGACTAGATGGGGGTAAGTGGTTTTCCTTTCACTTTTGTTTTCCATAATTAAATATAAAAATAAGAATGAATATGATGGGTGATCATTAAAGTGAAAGAAGAAGACAGGTACGGAATCACAATTAGTGTTTGGCTTGTGAGCGGGGAGCCCTGCAAGGTCAGGGATGTGTCTGTCCAAAGCACCACTGTCCCCAGAATCCTGGAGGCGTGTGATTTATAACACCCTCCAACATGAAATATAGTTGACCTTTGTCCCCAGTTTCTATCACAGAGCTACTAAAATTCTTATAGTTTTTTGAGTGATAGAAGAGTCTTTTTGAGGGGATGTTGAGTGGGCCTACAAAGACCAAGTGACTGCAGGTGGGACCTTCCAGCCTCACCACCGAATGCTGGGAAGGGGACAGGTTGGGCCAGAGACCAAGCTCTATAAAGACTCTTGAACAACAAAAATTGATGAGTTTCCAGGTCTCTGGTGGTGTTGAGGTAGGGGAGTCACACGAGCTCCACCAGCCATTCATCACCTCATCTGTCTGTTCATCTGTGCTCTTTTAATATCATTTATAATGAACTGAAAAACATAAATAAGTGTTTCCTTAAGTTTTATGAGCTGTCTTAACAAATTAATTGGCCTCAAGGAGGGAGCAGTGTGAACCCTGATTTATAGCTAGTTGGTCAGAAGGATGAGCGATTATCTCTTACTTGTGATTGGTGTCTGAAGTCAGGGCGGACTAATGGGACTGAGCCTTTAACCTGTAGGATCTGACTCTAAAGACAGATAAGTCAGAATTGAACTGAATTATAGAACACCCAGCTGGTGTCTGCTGGAGAATTACTTGGCATGATGAGCAGACTGTAACCTTGTACCTAGATGACAGCGGGGGTGCGGCTGATGGACGGGGCTGCAAGAGAGGTGCTGCAAAGCCACGTGAGCATCCCGGGGCTGCCTCAGCCCTTCCTGCCCTCGGCAGTGTGGTTTCCCATGTTGGCCAGAGGTCAGTGCACAGCAGACAGTGGAGACCAAGCTCTGAGGACATTAGGAATAGCATAGAGGAAATCGACAACGGTGATCAGCGGCATTCTGAACAGCCCTGAAACAAGGCTGGCTGCCTCCCAGCTCTAGATGGGGAGGTCCCCACCCTCCAGGCAGCCGACAGACCACAGAGAGCACCAGTGACTCCAGGCCTAGAACTGCCCACACAGATGGTTTTTCTTAGAGAAATTCAAAAACAGTGAAAATTTCGAAAATAAATCTTGGTGCTTTTTTTTTTTTTTTTTAAATTTTGCTTTCCTGCTGCACATTATTACATGAAAACCCTTGAGTTATTTATTTGCTTTTTTTTTTTTTTTTTTTTTTTTTTTGGACCCAGAGTCTCACTCCATTGCCCTGGGTAGAGTACAATGGTGTACAGTGCCCACAGCAACCTCCAACTCCTGGGCTCAAGTGATCCTCTTGCCTCGGCCTCCTAAGTAGCTGGGACTATAGGCGCCTGCCACAATGCCTAGCTATTTTTTAGAGATGGGGTCTCACTCTTGCTCAAGCTGGTCTTAAACTCCTGAACTCAGGGAATCCACCTGCCTCAGCCTCCCAAATCGTGTAATCCCACGCGAGGATTACAGGCGTGAGCCACTGTATCCGGCCAACCACGGACAGTGACAGCATGATGAAGTTTTCTTCTGAGGACTGACGAGTTCCAACCTCCTTCACATTCTTTTGACCATGGTCTCTCTCTGCCACTAGAACGTGACCGCACATCAGCAGAACATTATCAGTTCTGTTCTCTGCTCTTTCCCTAGCGTCTGGCATAGACCTGGCACCTGGTAGCCTTTGAATAAAGATTTACTGTTACTCTTATTGCTACTGCTATTGTTGTTGTCACTGTCATCCTCTTCCTCATGGAAGACTTTCTGTGGAAAATTCATCGGAGCTGAGATGGAAGGATGAGGAAAGTGAACATGGCCGAGGGTAGTGGATTTCAAAAAGTCATCGGAGCTGAGATTGAAGGATGAGGAAAGTGAACAAGGCCAGGAAGATGGAATCACACAAGCTCAGGTCTAGGGCAGGAAGGAGTTCACGGGCAGGATGTGGACCTGAAACAAGGCCAACACAGCTGCAGCAGAGGCAGCCGGGAGCTGGGGTCCAGAGGATGGACTAGTCCCAGCTCTGGGACTCCTCATGATGCCTTCTTTACACAGCTGCTACCAGGTTCTTCACAGGCTGCCGCCATCACTGCCTCAGTGGCCTAACTGCCCCACAAACCCTGCACTGTGGGCAAAGCCAACTTGCTCAAATCCACCTCTTTCTTCAAGTTCACATACCCTGTTCCAGGCCAGGCCCTCACCAACAGGAACCCAAGTGATCCTGGAGGGCAAAACCAGGAGACTTGAACTACGGGGCTGTTAAAACTATTAAGCCAGTATTTTTGGATCTTTTTTATCTCACAGAACACTTGCACCTATAGTTAAACTTCCACGCCATGCAGAAATTACTTTGTTAAAAAAAAAGTAAGGAAAAAAAAAAAAAGAATATGCTTACTGTGCTTTGAACTTCTTCTGAAAATAATTGAATTAATGGCCTTTAAAATTTTTCTTGGCACACCTAAGATCCTCTTTGGGCACACCAGTGTGCAGTGGCCCACAGGTTGAAAATAGCTATAGTAAATATGAAGATGATGTTGTACTGGCACATGAAAAGATAAACAAATGGACCACTGGAGCAGAATGAAGTCCAGAAAGAGACCACACACAAGTAGTGGTTTGATTTATGGTAAAAATGGTATGACAAGCAAGGGAGTTGGGAGGTTAATACTCTTTGAAAAACATTGCTGAATCTATCAACTTTCCATATGGAAACAAAAATGTATCTCAAGTCCTATGTCACGCCATACATAAAATATCAGTTCCAGACCCATTGTAGGTCCATATGTGAAAGGTAATGTGACAATACTTTTAGAAGAAAACAAGATTATGTCTTCATGATTTTGGAGTAGTCAAAGATTTCCTAGTAGGAAACAAAGCAACAGCAACAAAAATCAATACATTAAACTATATAGAAATTAAGAATCTCTTTTCATCAAAAGTCCTTATTAGGAGAGTGAAAAGATGAGATGGAGACTGAAAAAGACATTGGCAATATATATACCTAATGAAGGACTCCTATCAGGAATAAATAACACCTATAAATCAATCTATTAAAGAGAGATGATCCAATAGAAACGTCAGCAAAAAACTTGTATAGCTACTTCATGAGTGAGGATATTCACATGGCCCACAAGTGTGTGAAGGGTGGTACCCAGGAGTTGGAGGCATATTGGTTATCAAGGAAACACAAGTGGAACCAGGAGGAGGCATTACTACATTCACAACAGAATGAGCGTAATGAGGTACATAAAAACGACTGACATGCTGAGTGTTGACAAGGATGCGAAGCAATGGGAATTCTCACACGCCATTGGTGAGGGTGGAAATCAGTGTAAGAGTTTGGAAAACCGACCATCAGTCTTCACTAAGCTGAATGTGCATACCTCGTGACCCTGAAATTACACACTTCAGGATGTACTTAACAGAAATGTATTTACCAAAATATGTGAATTAAAATATTCGTAGCAGCAGTATTCTAAATAGCCTGAAAGTGGAACTGTCAAATGCTTGGCATCAGTAGAATGGATCCATAATTAGTGGCACATAGAGTAAATAACAGAGTGAAATAACATTGAATAATCTATAGCTCCATGCAAGACTATCAGTAAAATCTCCAGGACATAATATTGAGTGGAAAAAGCCATACCAGGAAGAGGCGATATCATGATTCCACTTCTGTTTTTAAAAAGTGACAACACTACTCCATGTTGTTACGTTCTGTGCAGGACTGTGGTTGCCCTGGACACACAGTAAAGAGTGGGAGCATGGAAATGGCTCCTGAAGGAGCTTGTTTCTTGACCTCTATGCCCGTTTCCTGGCAAACTGCCTTTGGAAAAATGGATATAGTTGTTCAGTTATGATCCGAGCAGTTTTCTGAACTTGTGAAAGTTGTCAGAGTCAAAATGGAAGCACTTACATCGAACACTGATGAAATGGAGTTTCAAGCCCTTGAGGGGAGCATCCTCTTCATGTTTACCTGATGACAACAACTATCACAAGAGACTCTGCTGAAGCACAGCCTTGCAGCTCGGGCCACTTGGAGGCAGACATCCTTCCGTAATGGCCAGTCTCCTGTGACCTTGCACAGCCTCCCTCCATCACATCCTTGGAGTGAGGGTCACTTTCCCAGCGATGCCCAGTCCACGCATCACCACTGGCAAGAAGCCTGTGTGACCAACAAACTCTTATTTCAAAACTTGTCTTTCTTGTCTGTAAAAAGTCCCCCAGACTCAACCTCCCTGGATGGGTCTGCAGTTTGATACTAGGGGCATAGACTGAATTGCATTCCCTATGCAATTCCCGAACAAACTTGTTTCTTTAAAGAGCCACTCTCTCTGTTGAGACTTTGGTTGTGTGTGGAACTGCCACGTACCTTCACTTGGGTGGTGGTTGAACAAGACTACACCTGTGAAAAAATTACACAGAACTAAAGACCACAGACAAGCCGTGTGGAACTGAGGACCTCTGAGTAAGGTTCCTGCGCTGACCTGTGAGGAGGAAGTCATGATAACTTCTCCCTCCGCCCTTCATGAGTCCTCAGCTGGGACTCCCTGCTACAAAAGGCAGATTAACAAAAGAAAAGCAAACAGAAGTTTAATAACATGGCAGATACCCGGAGGAGGGAGTGAATCTTCACTCACTGAAGAGTCTTCAGGCTTCTACACTGAAATTCTTTTCAGGAAGGATACAGGGAAAGGCCAAGCTTCCTAAGCAAATGTAAGCTTTGTCATGCAGGTTTAAGTCTTCTCTCTGTGCAGGAAGGGAGACATCTTTGCAAATGGAGATTTCCTGGGCAGAGAGAGAAGGAGGAGGACAGGTGTGCTCCCACTTAAGGGCACAACGTGAGGTACACAGCACACCTTTTAGGTGTGGGACACAACTACAAGAAGGATTCTACCTGACAAATGCAAATACTGTAACCTAGCTGTTCGTACCCTCGCATTAACCTGAAACTTTAAAAAATAGAGATTTCCTTATAAATATCAGTTTATTTTTTTTTTTTGAGACAGTTTTTTTTTTATTCTTAAATATGATTGTGCGTCTGGCATCTTAACACTTATAGATGATTATTTTAAAAAGAGCATTATGATGTTATGTTACCAGATATACATTAAGAACGTTTCTGAGCTTCCTCTTGCACATAAATTACAAATTCTCCGACTAAAAAAAATTAAGGGTCATAACCTACAGTTTTTGTTTTTCAAAGAAACTTAATTTTTTCAGGTTAAAATTGCAAAGGAGTCTATGGTTAATGTAATTTATATTTTTATTAACACTTCACACATTTGAGGGGGTTTTTTTGTTTGTTTTTTTCCTTTTCTTCCCTAAATTTCTATAAAGTTCTTTTCTGGTATTTACTCTTTAAAAATGTAGTCAGATAAGTCCAGATACTGCCGGCTTTCAGCTAAATTTGTTAGGAGTTTGGTCAGCAATATTGCTTTTTAAGTCCCAATCTTACAGATATGAAAGCCTTAACAAACTCTTTTCTCTTTTTAATTGCTGTTTTCTACTTTATTCATCTTCTTTGGGAACATTGTTAGACAGGAGCTCTGTTAACATTCTTCCCCCATGTTATCTTATCTGTGATCTTTATCCTTTGTTGTGTTCTGAGGCTGTTTCACCAACTTCTCCTCCATAAGGAGGAATTTGATTTTCTGCAGGGAATGAGCCCTGCTCTCTGCCTTCCATGTAATTTTCATTCAGCTAGGAGGCTTTCGACTCACATGAGGGCTCTTGGCTTCTCTTTTTACAGACATCACCCTGCATAACTAATAGAAAAGTGAAATTTCCTTAAGATTTCTTTGCTTTTTAATAAATAAAATACCTTGTATTCAGAGGGTGCCCTTTCCCTGACAGCAGGTCCTGATTGAAGTCACTGCCCTCATTAATCCCGAGGACGCTCTTTATGTTGGCTCGGCCAGGCACTCCCATTCTACTGAAGCTAGTATATGATGCCCCATGATCATATCAATGCACACAGCTATGATTTAATAAAAAAATAAATTAATTAATTAAAAAAAAAAAACCCAACAGCTTCTAAGCTTGGTGTCAAAGTGAGTTTTTAAGGGGGGGTTTCACAGGCTGCACGTCTACGTGGTCAGCGGTCCTTATTTCTGTTTGTGCTGTTAGCTGGAGGGATGCTGAGCTCAGACTGGGAAACACACCAACTCAGCAACATGGTCTGTGGTTTGGGGGGCACATTGCTTGTTTTTTTTTCCTGTTTTTTCTCCTTTTTCTCACAAGTCACTGTTCCAGTTTTTCAGGCACCGTAAAATATCTCTCTTTCTAAGAGTCATGCCAAGGGTTAAAAGCCCTTTGTCCTTGTCTCAGTAAAATGAAGACTCATGTTCACACACAAACCTGTACAGTAAAGCTACTGCTTTATTCATAACAGTAACAAGTGAGCTTTCAGTGAGTTGCAGCTAGACCAAATCCCACAACGTCTACATGCACGCAGCAACCCTGGATGCATCCCAGAGTCTAGAGAATTACACAGAGTGCAAACAACCGATCTCCAATGCCATATACCATGTGACTCCATCTAGGTAACGTTCTTAGAATACCATAATTATGAAAATAGAAAACAGAATTGTGGTTACCCAGGCTTGAGAATCAGGCCAGGTACAAGACAGTGGACGCGGACCACTGTGGTGATGGAACGTTCTGGCTGCTGATGCCCCGTTAGCAGAGTCTGACCATGGTGTTCTGCTGCATTGGGTGGGTGCTCCCCCAGGAAGGGATTTCTTTTGATTCACCATGAATCCACAAGTATCTCAAAATAAAAACTTTAATAACAATAAAGCCCTTTTCCTGATGCTTTCTAGAGATTTGACTTCTTGGCAGCTTCCTCCCATCTCCCTCTGTCATCACCGCCGTTCAACATGAGCAATGATCTACTGCAGCCGACATAACCCCAGGCAGATCTGACGCACTGGGACCCTGCGGACGTCCCTGGTACCTCCTGAGGCATTTTTTCACTCCAAACAGCATTTTAGGAGGCATGTCAGATATTAAATGCACTAACGTGCCATTCACTCTCTGACAAAGCTGCCATTACCAGTAGATTATAGAATAATTACATGCGTGATTCCCACGTAAGGTACACAAATGACCAGTGTTCAGTATCGCCATGGTTGAGGGAAACATGTCCTCTTCCTCGGGAATGATCACTGAGTAGATGAAAATAGAAGTTTCCAGAAAGTTACATTCTAAAATGGGTGGTTGACTATCGGAACCTGCCAACCGGACTTTTAAAGAAATCTAACCCAAACCACCACACCTCGGGGAGCCAGGAGCTCACATCCGGAGAGTGGCCTCCTGGGGAGGATGGTTGGAGAAGGGCTGCTTCCCCCACGCTTCCTCCTGCGAGGTGAAAGCTGGGCTGCCCTCCCACTCCCTGGAGGTGGAAGAAGTAGGGGCATAAAGCCTATTGTTTGCCTTTGTTTCAGAGCTTTGCAGGTAGAATAATTGCCAGAGAAATCTATTCTAGTAGGGCAGGGGACAGGAAAGGGCTCCTGTCCTATCTCTCTTGCCCCAAGGAGGAGGAGGGGGCCACACTGGGCCAAGGATTTAGGGGTTTAAGGAGGAGGAGAAGCTCTGTGACTCACCTGGTCCCTGTGGGGCCTGCTCAGGTCCTCAGATTTGAGAAAGACAAGAGACCGAGAGAGGCAGATGGGCCAGAGCTCCTGCCCAGGTGAAAACTAGAGCCAGATTGCAAGGAATTAGGAACAGGAGATGGGGGGGGGAGGGGGCATATTTTCTTTGCAAAAGTTATTTTCATGAAAAGAAAGAGAAAACAAATGAAGTGGAGACTGAGGAAGCTGAGAGGAAAAGTTTGAGAATGTGTTTGCAGCTGCAGGAATAAAGATCATTCTGCAGCTGGGGGAGAGAGAGCGCAGTGGATGCCCCCAGAGGGGCAGCAGGACTGGCCTGCGAGCGGAGGTGGAAGGGTGAGCAACCCGAATGTGACATCTGCGATTCGAATGAAGCCCCTGGAGTTGTGCAGTGCACAACTTTGCAGTATCCCTGTCCCTTCCTCCGAGTTAGAAGGAGGAGGGTGGCAAATGTGGAAAGGGTGGGAGAAGTCAGTGGCCACAGGGGCAGCTCGCGGGCTTTGGAATCGAACCTGCATGTGACTGAGCTCTGCCACCAGCTGGTTTGCCCTTCAGCCTTTCTGGGCCTCAGTTTCCTCATTTGCAGAACGGGAGCAATGATCCCCACATTGCAAGGTTGCCAGAGGACTCTCAGGAGACAGCAAGATGACACAGAAAGAATGCCCAGTGCCAGAGTGCTCAGGACGCTGTGAACCTCTGCCTCCTCCCAAGTGTCCCCTCAGTGCACCTGGCCTCCCCCCGAGTCAGGGCACCTCCCAAACTAGTGCTAACACAGCCTGCTGGTCACCATGTATCACTGATACATGTTTTTTAATTTCTTCAGGCTAAACCTGTGTGCTACCTGCTGCTGCTTCCCAGAGCCCACGTGCCGGGTGCTGGCTGGGAGCAGCTCTGCACAGCAGCCCCTCCGAGGGTTGCTGGAGGTCCCCGTGCTCTTCCTTGATGGTGGCTCTTTAGAGGACACTCTGGGGAAGAACAAAGTCCCATATTTCTGAATCCTGTATCTCAGCCTAACTGCTGGGATTTAGATCTCATGTAAGGGTCTCCTTGGGCCCTGGACACCCTCAGATCCAAAAAGCCAGATTGCAAGAGATTATAGATTAAAAAAAAAAACTCACTGCATCCTAATCTTTGGCTAAATATGCAAAAAAAAAAAAAAAAAAAAAAAAGAAGAAGAAGAAGAAGTGGGAAGGGGGGGAGAGAGAGAAAGAAAAGATCTGAGCTCAGTCAAGGTCACTTTGCCCAAAGGAGAAGGAGCCTCGTGATTTCCTCCTGGCAGTCTGGGCTCGGGTCCCACCACCTGCCCGTGCCGGTGCAGCCCTCCTGGTTCACCTGTTCACACCATCTTACCCACTGAAACTCTCACTTTATTTCTTTGCTGGGAGCAGAAGGAGCTGCTGGTATGGGAAGTTCACCCTTCCCACTTTTCCTCGCTCGTTTTGATCCAAAATGTGACTTTTCCTTCATTCTGCTGTTTCTTCTCCTCCGCCCCCAGTCTGGTTTCTTCAAAAACAGAGGAAGGAGCCCTGTTCCTGGCCAACATGACAGGTGACAGAAGAGGCCACACTGCAGGTGACGAGTCCTCTTCCTGAGGCAAGTGGGCGTCCAGGGACACCTGCATGAGCCACGTGACAGGTGACGGCCCTATGGTGGCCACTGGGCTTTGGGCTGCCCAGAGCCTGCCTAGGGACTCTCTCCACTGCTCAGCTCTGGGGTCCCAGGGCCACTGCTGCTTGATGTGAAGCTGATAGAACGTTCCCTGTGGCATGAAGTGCCCATCTTGGTCTACTCAGCTTTAATGGACAAGGCCGTCCAGTATGGAGAGAGGTGGATGGGTAAGCAGCCCTCCCTCGGTTTCTGGAAGGCTGTGCCCAGAATCACCTAAGGAACCTGGTGCCTGAGAGATAAGTTCCCTCTGCCCGTCACTGCTCAGGGGCCCCCGCCTGCAGGGACGAGGCTGGGAGCTGGCACAGCTGTTGCACTGGTGCAGGGGGTAGGGGAGCCTCCCCACCAGGCAGCAATCTCTGGTATATTACATGCTCACTGTCCCGTGCAGACAATCCCACGTCCACTGGCAATCATTACTCTAGTTCATATATTGGAAGGTTAAAGCCCAATGCAACCGTGCTAAGAGGTGGGGCCTTTAAGAGGTGATGAAGTTTAATGTATACATAAAAAATACATATATAATTAGGGTTATAATATCAAAAAAGAGGTGATGCGGTAGCAGGGCGCTGCCTTGGTGAGTGGGGTTCACATCCCTGTCGTGGGAGTGGGGCCATCACTGCGGGGGAAGAGGGTGCTTCTAAAGTGAGTACAGCACCCTCTTGCCGGCTGTCTCTCCAGGGCTGTCTCACCCAGGTGACGCCACCTGCTGTGTTACGATGCTAGAGGAAGACCCCCACCAGGTGCGGCCCCTCAATCCTGGACTTCCCTGGCTCAGGAACTGTGAACCAAATAAACCTCCATTGTTTGTAAACTGCCTGCTCTGGGGTACTCTGGGGTACTCAGGGGTGCTCTGCAGTGCTCTGGGGTATTCTGGGGTACACTGGGATACTCTGGGGTGCTCTGGGGATACTCTGGGGTACTCTGGGGTGCTCTTGGGTACTCTGGGGTGCTCTGGGGTGCTCTGGGGTACTCTGGGGTACTCTGGGGTGCTCTGCTATAGAAGCATAATGGGACTAAGTTGCCAAGCATAGACTTATTCAGAATTTAGAATACCCTATGATGGCCAAATCACTGACCTGACTCAGAGCTGATCTCCCCTGGCCGAACCAGGGCAAGGTTCCTGCTGCCTGGGAAGGGCGGATGCTTCTCCTGATTTGCTGGCGTCTCACCTGCCCTGTGGCTTTAGACTGTTGGGGTGGAGGGTGCTGAGGAGACAGAAAGTAATAAAAGACACTCCGTGGGTGGCCTGGCATGGCTGAGGATAGCTTTGTCCTCTCTGTGCCTGGGACATGTGGAATGCCGGCTCCTTCCTGAAGGTCTGTTCTGAGTTCCCCAGACCCAGGTGGAGACTCCTCTCCAGGAGTGGTCACTTGCGTCTGAGAAGCAGAGTCCTGCAGCTATTGGCTCTTTGGCCCTCCAGGTAACCTGTTAGATAGGACTTGTGTTGGTTCTCAACTCATGGCCGAGTGAGGCCGGCCTCAATCACAGAAGCACCCATACAGTCTTCGTTTCTACAAAACTGGACAGCGAAGGTCGTGCCTACTCCAGCAGTGACTCTTAGACTCTCAGCCAGAGCGGCCAGTCAATGTCCACTGGTCTCCGGCAGCAGGGGTCACATAGTAGAGTCTGTGGCTAGACCCCAAGCTCCCTGCTCCCTCTGCCTGAGGGGAGCACCCTACCCCCTGCTTCCTGGGGGAGAGGTAAGGAAGGGAACTCACCGCAAGGCTTTCTCCAAAACCCTGCTTCACACCCAGCCTGTGGCCTCCTCACACTCAGACCCTTCCCAGATCCTGACTTGGATGCTGGCCCAGGAGTCACAGAGCTATTCCTCTCATCTTGAACGTGCTGGATGACTCTGTATTTTGGTCTAGTACTCTCTCTAAGTCCAGGCTGCTATAACAGAATACCATGGACTGGGTGGCTGTGACATCTGGAGGCTGAAAGTGTGAGAGTGGGTGTTAGCAGGCCCAGGTCCTCCTGAGGACATTCGGAGGATGCATAGCCAGCCACCGTCGTGCTATATCCTCACCCCGTGGGGAGACAGAACTCAGGTCATCCCCTATAAAGGTACGAGTTTCATCACGATGCTTCACCTCCATGACCTCACCCAAACCCAATCACCTCCCGAAAGCCCCATCTCCAAACACCATCACAAAGAGAACCAACATTTCAACATGTGAATTTTGGGGGCGCACAAATTTTCAGTCCATAGCAAGCCCCGAACTTGGTGATTCAACATGCATGGTATCTCGGTCCCTTGTTCATAATTTACATGTTTACATCCTTTCACTTGTGTTTGTTTTATATTTTGTGTTATTTTTTATAACCAGCTATAGGTTTGGTAATGATAAAGTCAGCTCATCAAACTACTTAGGTACAAAAAAATAACAATTTGGCCTTCAGAACTCAGAAGAGTCAAAAGTATAGCTTCTGTGTGGGCATCAGAAAGACGCGTGATAACATCAGGAAATCCAGCACAGTGCCGTATGTGGTCATCATAAGCCAGGTAACGGGTAGTCACACCTCCATGTTTTGATATCATCTGGGAAAGGGATATTGGACAACTTTCATTGGAAAAGACATCATGAATAGGGTTAAGACACAGATATGAACCACAAAAATGTTTGCAAGACATATGGCAGGTGAAGAGTTAATAACCAAATTAAATGCTTTTTTAATGAATAGAAATAAAGACAGAAACCAAAAAAAACCCCCCTCAAACTGGCAAAGTATATAGATAGTGTATCAGGCAGGGCACAATCAGGAAATCAGAAAGACCCCTGGTATTTCAAGCAGAGAGGATTTAACACAAGTCTACAAGGTGTTAGGAGGGTTGGGAGAGCAAAGAGGGCTTGTGGGGGGTCGGGGAGAAGATGCAGAAACAGAGATGGAGTGATGGACGCAGCCAGCACCTGCTCCAGTGCTGCTGGAAACGCTGACCCTGTGGGTTCTGGGTCCCCAGGGAGCTGCCTGGACAAAAGATGGAAATGCCTCATGATACGGCCCCTGCCAAAGCCCCTGGGATCTGGAATCGCCCATCTTTGCCACCGTCTTGGTGGCCTGGCCCCTGCCCCCTGTGGGTCCGCTGCTCCACTAGTGGCAGGAAGTCTCTGCCTTCCCCTCCTCTCTCTGATCCGCTGCTCACAGTCTCTGGCCGACCAGCAGGGAGCTGAGACACATACTCAACAAAATCCCAGCCTCAGCATTGCTGAGCCAAGTAAAAAGGCCAAGGGAAGACTGAGGGATGAAGACAGACACCCAGGGAAGGGGAGTGGCAGTGACTATGATCCCGAGCACGACCATGGAAAAACCCTCGGCTTCACGCTTAGTGAGGGAAGTATGAAAAAGCAATAAAAAATCTTAGTTTTAAACAATCAGATTTGCAAGAGTAAAAAATACTGGTAACACACAATAATGGTAAGTCTGTGAGGGTGGAAAAAGCTACTTTAAAACACTACCGGTGGGATTGCATGATGTTTTGTAAAGTAAATGATAATTTATGTTTTTAAATCTTCTTTGGATGTCGGGGGCACAGATTTGGATTCACAATCTTTGGTTAATGAGATATTGTTGTAATTGCTTCTTCCATGGCTCACTCATAATTAATTAATTGGAGAGTTCTTTTAACATCTCTATTATTGTTGTTATTATTGTCTTTCTGCATTTGCTGGGAACTCTAACACAATGTTAAGCAGAAATGGTGATAGGGCATCCATGATTAATTTTTTTCAATTGAAAAAAAATCCTTCTACCATTTCTCCATTTTAAAAGATATTTGTTTAATATATTTTTAACAGATATATTTTAAACAGGTTAAGGAATTTTTCTCTGTTCTAATTAGAGTAACTTTATTTTAAAAAATCATAATTTTTTACTCTCATCAAATGTTTTTTCAAATTTATTAAGATAATCATGTTTTTCTCTTTTGATTAATATAGTAAATTATATTAATATTTATGATCTTTATAATATCAAACCATCCTTGCATAATTGAGATAAAAGCAAATTAATTAGGTTACACCATCTTTTACATACTGTATATTGTTGGATTCCATTATTCTAATATTTTTTATCTACATACATGAATTTTTAAAAAATACAAATATCCTTTCTCACTTTTGAGTCATACTGGTATTAAAGTTATGATAACGTCACAGAATGTTTAGAAGTACTCTTTCTTTCTGTATTGTCTAAAAGACTTTACATAAATTAAAATGATTTATTCCTTAAAAGTTTGTAGAGTTGGGCCCAGTGCCTGTAGCTCAGTGAGTAGGGTGCCAGCCACATACACTGAAGGTGGCAGGTTCGAGCCCAGCCTGGACAAGCTAAACACCAATGACAACTGCAACCAAAAAATAGCTGGGTGTTGTAGCGGGTGCCTGTAGTCCCAGCTACTTGGGAGGCTGAGGCAAGAGAATCGCTTAAGCCCAAGAGTTTGATGTTGCTGTGAGCTGTGACACCACAGCACTCTACCAAGGGCAACATAGTGAGACTCTGTCTAAAAAAAAGTTTCTAGAATTAGCTTATGCCCACATGGGAACTGATCTATTAAAATTACTTAAGTATGCAAGTCTTTTGAGGAAGCAATGTCAGTACTAGCAATCTATTCTATTGATCAAAAAAAAAAACACTGTGTAAAGTTGTGTGTAGACGTTCATTCCAGCACTGATTTCAGGAAAAAAACAAGTGGAAGCAATCCAAATGCCTCTGAGCAGTAAAATGGTTAAATATCACATTTTTAATCAGGAATTATAAGGCAACTATTGGAAAAGATGGGGTTAATCATTTATGTTTATATCTAGAAAGATCTCCAAATATACTGTGAAGTAAAACAAGTAATTTTTCCAAAACAAAAACCAGAATAGACAAAAGAAAATGTGATAATCTGACCTGCACAGGCCCGTTCACGTGCAGGAGTTTATTTAAGCCGAGAGCATTAACACATGAGTAACTTTTACCCACAGGATTAGCAGAGTCAAGTCGTTAGGAACAGGCTCTGCAGACATTGACGTTGGAAATCCAGGTCCTGCCCGTGCTGACCAAGGGCGCTGAGGCTTCTTTGCCTCAGTTTCCTCACTGTGAGGCAGGGACAGGGACAGTGTGAAGTCAAATGTCCTTTTGAGGATTAAATGAACTCAACCATATTCTTGGCATACCGTGAGCACTTGTGAATGGTTGCACTTGCTGTTATTTAAGAATTAATTATTTAAGTAATATGATCGGAGCTATTGTTTGTTATTTAAAGACTTACTATTATTTAGGTGTTATTATAACTTTAAAAGGTTGATGGAAGGATGGAGTGGCTGGCTATGAACTTATTTTTAAATACATAACTGTAGGTTTTGAACTATTTTATTGGAAATGATCTATTTTTGTAAATGGAAAACATAATAAAATGGTCAGGGGAACAAATCACCAACTACATCAAGTATGCAAATACCTTGTGGGAACCGCTACGTCCCCAGGCAGACCCATAAATCTGTGGGAGCATTTGATGTTTCTCAGAAGAGTGCCTTAACGTGAATCACAGCCTCTGAGGTTTTCGTCATTCCTAAATTGGAATCTGTATCATTTCTACAAAAAATTATCAGCAATACCATGCTTGCTTCCCGGCACAGTAATTAGAAGCCCAAAATAACTCAGTGTTTTCATTTCCCAAATGCTTGGGCCTGGGACGTGAGCCCTGAGCCTCAGTCCTTGACTCCAGGTGACACGGCTATTGGGGTCATAGTCAGAGCCAGACCACCCCAACGCTACCTCATCTGCATTTTTCACAATTCACTGTACCTCACAAAACCAGGGCTCGGACAATAGGTCTTTCCTCACAGGGGCTGCTGAGAGGATGCTGTGACAAGACAGCCGTGCAGGTCTGGGCAGAGTGCTTGGCCTCGAGAACTCACTCAAATATGATGAAGATGAAGATGGTGGTGTCTGATCTGCAGGATTGAAATGGAGGAAAGCACCGGTAGATCTGGCCAAATAATAATTGAAAGTTTTCATAATTCAAAAAACCTTAAGAAGAAAAGACAAAAAATTTTAAAAGACTTTTAACAAAGCACTTTTGTATGTCAATCACAGTAGAAAGTATGCAAAATAGCAACATTAATAGAAGAAAAATAGAGTTGGACGATGAAAGCAACAGAGAAACGCCCATCCCCCACTCTCCAGACTCCCTTAGTGGGAAATTTTCCCCAAGCCCGCTGGCCTCTGCTTAACCTTCCTCCAACAGAAGTAGACCATTCTGATGAGTTTATATCAGGAAAGGAAACGTTAGGTGCCCAGCTCACCTGCCCTTCTTTTCTTTTTGGAAACCAGTTGTGTGCAGAGGTGACCTCCTTCTGCTCTCCATGCTGGCTCCCGGGTAACGCTTACACCCAGGAAGGTCTGTCTTGCTGTCTGTCCAGCTGTGAGTCCAGCCTGCACTGCCTGCGATGGGGAGAAGGGGGTTGCTGAATTCATAACTCAGCTGTCAAGTCCATCCAGCTCTCACATGAGGCTGCGTTTTCCACCTTCATCTTTATCAAGAACTGACATGGTATTTTTTATCCCATCTGTCCCTTGTTGTTCTTATTTCTTGAGTCATTGGTTCTATGAGTAGAGGAAAGAACTCCTCCGTCCCCACCAGCAGCAAATGCTCAGCTGGACTGATAATCAAATGTACATTGAAACAAAAGAGCAAGGCCCAGGCTGCCTGCCCTGCTTTTCAGGGTGGAGCAGGAGAAATGGGCACATTCGCACTGCCCAGCTGGGAGCAGGGGGACCAAGAGCTTCAAAACTGTTTGGATCTTTTGATCTTGTGATTTCACTTCCAGGACTCCACTCCAACGACCAAGATTTACATACAACGGTCAAAATGGTAAGTTTAAAACAATTGAAATATCCTTCAAAGGCAGAATGGTTGTAAATATTATGGCCCAGCCAAAGGACAGAATGTGACAAGGCTATAAAAGGCTAAAACAATTCACAATGTAATGTATTAAGTAACAAAATAGAATATAGTATTATTTATCAGTAAAGCTTAAATGGCAGGATATTTTTAAGATTTGGAAGGAGATGCATGCAGACTCTGAAGGGATTTGTACCTTGAGAGAGATTTTTGTTTAGCTTCTGTATTCCTCTACACATTACCTGCAAAGTGAAAGCATTGCTTTAATAAAAATAAAATCATAGAGCAGTGTAAAGTTAATCTAGTATGAAAAGGCTTACAGAAACACAGACAGAGCTGCAGGCCTATGTTGATTGCTCGGGCTTGCCAGGAAGAAGGACGTTAGAGCAGTAACAGCTTCACTTGTAGAAAAGACAGAAGCAAAACAGCAGGGAAGGGGCCTGTGGAGATGAGCACAGGCAGCTCCCCAGGAGAATGTTGCCTGCGGATTCAGGAACACAATGCTGTGTCTCCACGGTCTGGATCCACCCGAGAGAAACTTCCATTTCACCTGTCCTACTTATGACCCTCTCTCTGTCACCTGAATTAAGTGCCCACACCTGTCTGCTCTCTTGGGGGGGTCCACCTTGCCAGGTGGAGCTTTAAATCAGAAGCTTCCTCTGTGACCAGAAGAGGGCGCCGTGGTGCAGGAAGGGTGTCCAAAAACTGCCAAGACTTAGGTTCAAATTCCCATTTTGACTTTACATCTTTTGTATTTACCTGGATGTAGCCGAAACGCATTCTTCTTTGTAAAGTCTCACAAGAATGGAAATGCAGGTATCCAATACACTGAACACTAATACGAATCTAACAGAAAAACAACTATATGCCCTTAGGACAGAATGATGCAAGAACATTTAAGTGGAGGCCGAGGGGACGCAGGGAAGGGGTCAGGAAGGCAGGGAGGGGGATTGGTGAGCTCTACCTGATGGACACATTGTGAGGGTGCCCTGCACACCCCCAGGATGAAGGGCTCAACTGCCTCAACTACAACGTGGACTTTGCCATAGAAACACAATGTAACCTAATCATGTGTACCTTCATATTAGTCTGAATTAAAAAAAAAAAAAAATGAAAATAATGTAACCTCAAAAGAAAATTTCCCTCCTCATCACAGCGTTCCCCTAAAGATCAAACACAGCAATGATCTATATACAGTTTGCAAGCTGAGACGAGATCTGTGACGCCGTGGAATTACTAACTTCCATCAACACTGGTTTTTTTCATTCCTAAACTCCCAGTTGTGCACTACTTGTTTTACCAGAACTTTCCTCTCCCAGAGGTGTCTTGGCATCCATCTACTTGCATGGACTGTGGCCCAGCCCATGTCCTGCACCTGACCTTTAGGCCCCAAGGCCTTTTTCTTGCAAAGGCCTCCTGGGCTTTGCTCCTGACTCCTGTGTGACTGGCCTGCTGGGCCCTGTGTGGCACACAGCCTAGAAGACAGTGCCAGTGTTCCCGGGCCAGGTGCTTGTGGCCTTCCTGAGCAGCTTCTGGAATCCCGGGGCAGTGACACAGCCTCTCTTGGCCCTAACCCCCACCAGCCCAGACTCTGGGGCAGGTGTTCATTGTCTCACCATACACTTAGCTCACACTCACACCCAAATTCCCTCCAGGGCAGAGGTCTGGTCCTACCTGCCTCTCCCAGTGCCAGGCTCCGGCTCTAAATCCCACTGTTCATGAGTGCATCCCCTTCACCCAAGCCCGGACTCTGGGTCACCCTCCTGCATTCATTTCCACATGGTACAGCTGTCTCGTGGGGCCCTTAGGGCTTTGCCCGGGCTCTGGTTCAGCGTCTTTCTGCACAGTTGGGCAGGCTGTGCACTGCATACCCCCAGCTGGTGCTGTTCATGCTTCAGTAATGAGCAGAGCATGGCCTGCACTGCTGCCCACAGCAGCCCTGCTGGGGCCTATCTATGCAGCGGAGGTCCAGGCGGGGGGCTCTGGCTGCTCCACAAAGGACCCCGCTCTGGTCACTTCCAGAGGAGAGATGAGGAAGATCACAGAATCTCCCTAGACCTCAGTTTCTTCAACTGTGAAGGGAGGGGTTAGATTGTTTGATTTCTAAGCTCAGACATCTAGACATTCTAAACAGCACTACTACTTAATTCTAGACTCTTTCAAAACTGCCCTAACCCACCAAGCAATGGGCTCTGGAGAAAGTCCTGATTCATGCCTCGGCTCAGCCTCAGGGTTCAAGAGCCCAGCTCTGCCCTTCCCTAACACAGAGAGACACTCCCTGCTATTCTTAGTTCCCATCCAGGCATCTCCCTTCCATCAGCACAGGAAGCCCTTTGTCAAGGCCCCAATAACAGGTGTTTCCATCCTCCTGGTCTCTTGCCTTCCCACTGACCATCCTGGAGGTGGCACAGCCTGTTGTAGGCAGAGAGGAGCAAACAGGATCTTAGATGTGGGCTTCTGGGCAGGGAGGACCCCAGGAGTGGGCTGCTGGGCAGGGAGGACCCCAGGAGTGGGCTTCTGGGCAGGGAGGACCCCAGGTGTGGGCTGCTGGGCAGGGAGGACCCCAGGAGTGGGCTGCTGGCAGGGAGGACCCCAGGAGTGGGCTTCTGGCAGGAAGGATCATGGGTGTGGGCTGCTGGCAGGGAGGACCCTAGGAGTGGGCTGCTGGCAGGGAGGACACCAGGTGTGGGCTGCTGGGCAGAGAGGACCCCAGGAGTGGGCTGCTGGGCAGGGAGGACCCCAGGTGTGGGCTGCTGGGCAGGGAGGACCCCAGGAGTGGGCTTCTGGGCAGAGAGGACCCCAGGAGTGGGCTTCTGGGCAGGGAGGATCCCAGGAGTGGGCTGCTGGCCAGGGAGGACCCCAGTAGAGGGCTGCTGGGCAGGGAGGACCCCAGGTGTGGGCTTCTGGGCAGGGAGGACCCCAGGAGTGGGCTGCTGTCAGGGAGGACCCCTGGAGTGGGCTGCTGGGCAGGGAGGACCCCAGGAGTGGGCTGCTGGGCAGGGAGGACCCCAGGAGTGGGCTTCTGGGCAGGGAGGAGCCCAGGAGTGGGCTGCTGGGCAGGGAGGATCCCAGGAGTGGGCTGCTGGGCAGGGAAGATCCGAGGAGTGGGCTTCTGTGCAGGGAGGACCCCAGGAGTGGGCTGCTGGGCAGGGCGGACCCCAGGTGTGGGCTGCTCGGCAGGGAGGACCCCAGGGGTGGGCTGCGGGGCAGGGAGGAGCCCCGGAGTGGGCTGCGGGGCAGGGAGGACCCCAGGAGTGGGGTGCGGGGCCGGGCGGACCCCCGGGGGGGGGGGGT
>CAUYPK010024133.1:0-13855 GCA_963574355.1 Loris lydekkerianus
ATTCTTCACTGCTCTCCATAGCACCAATGACGGGTAAGATTCCCAAAGCTGGGACAACCTAAGACAGGATATGGAGAGGCTGCACGGTGGATTAAATTCATAGTACCCAAAGACGGGTAAGATCACTCTGCGTTCAGTCAACCTAAGACAGGGACAAAACCATTGATGTTTGTATCCCCATGACGGGTAAGACTAAAACTGCAAGAGCAGGCAACCTAAGACAGGGGCTATGTTTTTCTGCCATACAAAAAACAAGAGGGAATTGTTGGGCCCTGCCATATGCCTGAGGCCTAGTGCAACTTCCCGAGCCTGACTAGAAGTAGATCCATTGAGCTACTTCTGCGTAGCAATGACTCAGCAAGGCCCGGCCTGAAACTGCCCCTGCTTAGATACAGCCAACGTGGTACCATGCCATTGGCCCAACCCTGTCACACACCTCATCCCCCGCCTCCTTTCCCCGCCCCTTCGCCACACTGTATGTAAGTGGCTGCTTGATGCAATAAAGTTGAGTTCCTGCTTCGACAGACTCCCGGGTCTGTGTGTTCCTGTTCCGGCTGCCGAGGCTCACCAACCCGCTCAGCCCCGGGGACAGAGTCAGGCTGGCCCTACTCTCCCCTCTTCTGGACCTGCTGGACAGCCCAACAATTATTATTTAAACCTGATCAAGTACTTACTTGCTTGTAATTATCCAGTGGCTCACAATTATTTACACATTCAGTAAAGATTTCCTAATGTGAAATATAAAAAAAATACTTGCATCTGACTTTTTATATTTTAGATAAATTTTGGTAAGATAAACATATATTTTATTGTCCAAACCAAGAGAGTTTAATTGCAAAAACAGGTCCTTTTAAGAAGTACAATGCTCCCAGTAATGTATTTTTGATGTTGCTTCAATTGCCCGGGAGTTCCTCCTCATAAAATATTCTCCCAGGCTGATTTATTCAAGTGTTTTCCATCCACTTTCTTCTAGTATTTTTATAGTTTCATGTCTGAAGTTTACATCTTTTATCCAGTGAGAGTCTATCTTTGTTAATGGTGAAAGGTGTGGGTCCAGTTTCAGTCTTCTACGATTGCCAGCCAGATCATGCAGTACCATTTGTTAAACAGGTAGTCTTTTCCCCAGTGAAAGTTATTGATTGGCTTTTCGAAGATCAAATGACAGTAAGTAGCTGGGTTCATCTCTTGGTTCTCTATTCTGTTCTCTCTCAGTTTTTGTGCCAGTACCATGCTGTTTTGACCACACTTAATTTATAGTATAGTCTGAGGTCTGGTCGTGTGATTCCTCCTGATTTGTTTTTATTTCTGAGTAATGTCTTGGCTATTCAAGTTTTTTTCTGATTCCATATAAAATAAAGTATTATTTTTTTTGAGGTCTTTAAAGTATGACAGTGGTGCTTTAATAGGGATTGCATTAAAATTGTATATTGCTTTGGGCATTATAGCAGATAGCCCTCAAAATGGGAGAAGATATTTGCATGTTATATCTCTAACAAAGTTTTAATAACGAGAATCCACAGAGAACTCAAATGTATTAGCAAGAAAAGAACAAATGATCCCATCTCAGTGTGGGCAAGGGACTTGAATAGAATATTCTCTGAAGAAGACAGAAGTACCACCTACCACATGAAAAAATGCTCATCATCCTTAATCATCAGAGAAATGCAAATCAAAACCACTTTGAGATTTCATCTACCTCCAGTAAGATTAGCCCACCTCACAAAATCCAGAAACCATAGATGTTGGCATGGATGTGGAGAAAAGGGAACACTTCTGCACTGCTGATGGGAATGCAAACTAACATGTTCCTTTTCAAAAGATGTTTGGAGAACACTTAGGGATCTAAAAATAGACCTGCCCTTTGATCCTACAATTCCTCTATTAGGTATACATCCAGAAAACCAAAAATCACTTTATAACAAAGGTATTTACACCAGAATGTATATTGCAGCCCAATTCATATTTGCTAAGTCATGGAAGAAGCCCAAGTGCCCATTGACCCACAAATGGATTAATAAACTGTGGTATATGTACACCATGGAATATTATGCAGCCTTATAAAAAGATGGAGACTTTACCTCTTACATGTTTACATGGATGGAAGTGGAACAAACTCTTTTTAGCAAAGTATCTCAAGAATGGAAGAAAAAGTATCTATTGTACTCAGACCTACTATGAAACCAATTTATAAGCACCCACACTTCAATATGAAAGCTATAAACCAACTACAGCTCAAGATGAAGGGGAAGGAAGATGGGGAGGGGAAGGAGGGGAAGAGGATGGGTGGAGGGAGGGTAATTGGTGGGACCACACCTATGGTGCATCTTACAGGGGTGCATGTTAAATCTACTAAGTGTAGAATATAAATGTCTTAACACAATAACTAAGAAAATGCCATGAAGGCTATGTTAGCCAGTTTGACGAAAGTATTTAAAATTATATATAAAACCAGCACATTGTACCCCATAATTGCATTAATGTACAGAGCTATGATTTAATAAAAGAGAAAAATTAAATTAAAAAAAAAAGAAGTACAATGGAAAAATTGGTTTAAACTGAGATTGGCCACATAGATAAAAGATACTTCTAATTGTTATTCTTTTTTATATATAAAGAAGGAGGAGGGAAAACTATGTTTGCTTTTAGTTTTTCTTTCTCATATTTTACCATATAATTATTGCTTATAACTTTAAATAATCTCCTTCTCTTTCATTGGGATATCTTTTTTCTTCATCTGTATACTTTGAAGTCCAAATATATGATATGATACAGATGCAAACTTATATACAATTATTTGATATAATTCTAAATTACATACTTCAGTAGAATGTAAGCTTCCCGAGGGAAGGAACTCTGGCCCTCATGGATAGTTCTAAATATATGCTTTGAAAGTACCTAGGATATAATATTTGTTGCATGAGATAAGTAGATTAAAATGGGAGGTCATTCCTAATATTCATTATTTTTGAAAAATAAGCAAAACTTTATCTTTGTACTTATTTAAACAGCGTGTTATTAAATTTCTACGGTGTGTATTTGTTGTAACTAATATGTGTGTGTATAGGTTGTAAGTCAGATAATTTAGACCTGGGGAACAGAATGGAAGTCATAGTAGTCAATCTTATAATTTTACAGAAGGGAAAAGTGAGGGCAGAAAGTAAATAAGGACAGAGATCATATTAGAAAATGAATGCTCATCAAAGCTCAGGTCACAATCCCTACAGCCTTCTCCACTTTCAGAGGGCCTCCCACCTCGCCCCACGAATAATAGTGCTCATATTCAAATAAAGAATGGACATCAATTAATAACATTGTATCAATATTGGTTATTTAATTGTGGCAAATGTACCTATATTAAATTAAAATGTAACATATTGGGAAATTAGTTCTGTGTGTATATGGGAACTCTCTATTATATCACAAATGTTTGTAAATCTAAATCAGTTTTGAAAAATACTTTTTATATATCAATTGCATTCAGCATGAAAAATTGATAAGTAAGTCACTAACAAGGTCTATGAATACTGTTCTCATTAAATAGTTAGAACTAAAGATAAATATAGTAAGTTGTAATCCAAATATATTACTTCCAGTCCAGGTTAGATTCCTAAATGATAGCTATGTGCCCTCATCTAGTTGTGATGTAGTTTATACATCTTTGTAAATTCATGGCTATAAGTGTATCATTGGCTTACTCCATCACAATTAACTGATTGATATATTCACTTACAGAAGATACTTATTTCAATAATATGGACCAAAGAGCCATGTAATATAAATTGGCTAATAACTGATGCTCTGTAGTTTTCTTCATACTAAAGTTCATTTACTTTAAGAGCACATTTTGGAAACAATACCCTTGACTCCATGTTCAGAAGATATGACACTCTCCTCAACACTTATTGTGACCCAGACACAGTCTCTCTGCTGTTACCGTCTTAGGCCACCAAAGAAGACAAAGAAAATAGGTTTAAACATGTGTCTTTTCATTTTAAGTTACCAACTGGAGTTTCCACTGGTGTTTGTAGAAACATTTAGAGAGATATAATAGAGATATTGAATAAAGGCAACTTCTCACTAAAGCAATCAGGTTCTTCTTTGTAACTCTTTTAATAGGATTTTACTGTGTAAAGTTTCGGAATGTTTCTCCATATTTTGTATCCTGGCTCAACCAAATGTTTTTGTAACTTTGTGTACATGTCAAAGGTCCTCTGCGGGAATTCTGTGGGAAATATGCAGACTGACCTGCACATAAGGAAGAAGGCAAACATCACAGCATGGGATGGTATGGAAGTTAAAATGAAATATTTGCAGCTCTAAGCATGGTTCTTTTAAAATCTTCCATAGGAGGTCTGTGTTCTGCTGACAGAGGAGTCACGTTTTTTGTGGTGAGAAAGCTGTGTAGAATTAAAGACTAAGCATGATTCTCTGCACAGATTTAGAATCCATTAAACACTGGGTAAAAGAATAGTGGTATTTGAGACTTTGTCACTTAAATCAATCTTTCTCTATAATACACCAAAGTGAGAGTGGGAGGGGTAGACTGTCCCTTCCAATCTCTGTTAGCTGATGTCCTGGTAATAAATGGAAGCTAAACTGTGCTGTCAGAGGCAGATATCAAATCTCCACTGTTACGTGATTAGCTGCCAATGTTATCGCTGATTGTTGCCTTTAACAACAAAAAGAATGTTGGATGTGAAGTTATGGGAAGTTCCATTTGCCTAAGTTCTCTGATGTCTATTAAGAAGTTCTACTCCTTTAACAAAAGGCCCAGTACTGTTTTTAATAATGTGTTTAATTTTTAAATAGCTTAACTATTGCTTGTTGTGATAAATAAGAAGAAAAAGTGATTTCACTAAGAATCATTGAAGAAGTCGTGAGAGACCACAGACCCACAGAGCAAGCAGAAACATCGAATGTGACTGAAGAGAGGACAGAAACAAGTGCAGACAATTTAGCTCTGATAAATACTGATCACTGCACACGTCAACATGAAGATGAGTGCGTAAAATTGTGAGTGCAACTTACATGCTTATCAACTTTCAAAAAGGAAACTATAGTAAAATACAAGCAATTGGAAAATATTGAAAATAATAGTTACTTTTAAAATGAAAAGAGAATAAGTCATATCAAAACACAATCCTAGGCTTATTATTTGTACTTGAAAACCCAAATGTTAAAACAAAACAACCACTTTTAACAACCTAAGTTGCCAACTACTGAGCTAGATTGTCATTAAATAAAACGGCATGCTTTTAAAAATCAAGAGGGTGAATAAAATAAGACAGTAAAGTGTCATGAAGTAGATGTGTAAAATTGGGAAAATATTTTCACAAAGAAAAATGCTTCTGTAATGTAGCCATTCAAGTTCTAAAACAAGCTATTTTTTAAGGTGTGAACACTTACTAAAAATGGTACAGTAAGAGTGACACGAAATAGCAGTAAAACCTAGTACGTTATTTTCACCAAAAATCTTCAGTGAGGAAGTCTTTTTAGTGAATAATTTTGAAAATGATAAAAAAATAAGAAAATAGGTTGATGACGTGATGCATTAGTTTAGGATGTCTTATTACTCTCATTTAGGAGACTGGATATCTACACCATAGACATGAGTGAATTACAAGGGCTAGGATGTCTTAAGAAATATCACTATAATTTTCAAATGTCATATAGAATTTGGAATTTTTAGAAATTGCTTTCTTCTCAAAGAAAGAGTAATTGTCAACACGCTTTGTACAACTACAAGAAGTGCTCCAGAAATATACCTAGGCAGACAGCTTTTTATCTGTTATCTTTCTTTCTATACTGCTGAAAATGGCACCTATTGGTTATTATCATTTAAATTAATTGAATAAAATTTAAAAATTAGATCCTCAGTTGAACTGGCCACATTTGAATTCTCAATAGCAATAGCAACTGAATTAGACAGCTGAAATACAGAACGTTGCCATCATAGAAGAAAGTTCTATTGAACAGTCCTAGTCTAGAAAACTAATGATTTTCAATTCAAGCTTATAGAATAATGGAAAAATTGCCAGCATTTAGACCACTCAACTAGTATAATGATATGTAGTAGGAAAGCAATTATGCTGTCTATTAAGAAGGAAATTATAATGGACTAAGCTGAGATATTTCTGAGAAACTTCTGGATAGGAAGTCAAGTGCACATCGTTCACTGGTGGAACACGAACATATACACACTTGTGCACCTGGAACAAAATTTAAAAGAAACACTGCTTATATTAAAAGTAATGATTCTAGCAACTTCAAGTAACATTCTAACCTCAGAAGCCCCGGGGAAGTAGAGGTGAATACAGAAGTGTGAACACAGTGCAGCTTCACCGATACACATAAGCTCTACAGTTGCCTTAGGTAAATAAATAAAATATAAACAACCAAACCCCATATGTATGATGTGACTGACATATTTAGGATAACTTATTCTAATCAACCTGAAATTATGACAGATTCTGAAATATTAAATATTTATTTGATTAATTTTCTTCTAGGAAGACAGAAGGTTAATATTTCACAGAGTCCAGATAGACAACTAATGTTCACTCTTTCAGTGACACCAAAAGAATTATTTGAGTGACAGACACATTTATAGTTATCAAAGCAATCCACGGAACCAAAAATATTTGTACCCTTGCAATATTTTGAAATAAAGGAAAAAATCATTTTCAATTCATATAACAAATAGGAATTTCTATAACATCCACAAAGCCTATAAGGATAGAAAAACCACAGGTTTTCCTTCAGTCCTCTTTTGTTTGGGGCTAGGGTTGAATGATTTCTTTGACTCTGCAATAACTTCTACTAAATTATTAAGTTACTAAGAAGTAAAATTGTGATTGCTGATTTAGCCTATTCTCCACCTTCCAAAAATACACATAGAAAAAAATTTGCAAAGAATTCTAGGTTATGCAAATGTACCATGAAGCTAATTTGGGGATTTCCATATATTCCATAATCTAGAAGTTAATAAACACCATTTGAAGAGATAATTGAGAAAATAATAATTTGTGTCTTTCAAAAAAGACAAGTGCCATTCTTAGACTGAATTGAGAAAAATGTCGTATGTGCTCCATGGACCACTATGACTTTCATTTGATTGGTTTTTTTCTTAGGAGCATAAGTTTTCAAATTTTGCTTATAGTGATATACAGTATTTAAGTGCTTAAATGAAATTTTAATAGATTATTCACAGAATGGAAAATATATGTTTTATTGCTATATGTGCACTTAAACTTGAAATTTATGCTATGTATTTATTATAATGTTAATTCATGTGCCTGTTTCGATAAGCCCAAAATCCTATACTGAAGTTTATCCAATAGTAATTTTTAAAATAATTATCCATCTTATAATATGAAAATACATTAGCAGCTTTCTAGTTTTATTTTTTCTGACTTTTTTCAGCTTATCTTTTGCAGAATATGGAGAAATGTGCACAGATAAATAATTGATAATACTAACATCTTCAATTTTTAAATGACCTACTAACAATCTAAGGTCACCATTCAATTTCACTGCTTCAGACGTTTGATAAAATAATAATAGAATTTCAAAAACTTAGATTATCAAGCTTGTACAAAAGCTATGCTAATTCTTTTTTTGTGAAATCAATAAATTTCTATTAAAATTATTTCTCATGTGTGATTCTCCCACTATCCTTCCAGGTCACCTTAGTTTCTGTGTTTATTTTCAATATAGCCCTTTTTAAAAGAACTGATGCTTAACCCACAGTTGTCCTCTCACCATGATTCCTTTATTTTAGTTTATTTTATCTCCACTTGAGTATGGATACACTGAAGAAAACTTCAAAAAGTTGCCACCAAAAATCTTTAGGACATAATTTCTTCAAGCAATTTACTTTAAGGTCATTTCTAAAGTACATGGACTTGTTTGCACCTCAATTTCTAAATGTGAATGAATTCAAATTATACTATCACATTCAATAATAGTACAAATCTGTGGGTAGGCAAATGTACAAGGTAAAAAAAATCACGTAGTCTTTCATACGTTCAGCAATCCTGTCTATAGTTCCTTTCCACAGATCTAACAAATAGTGCTGTGAGTAAAGCAAAATCATTTACTCTCTAAGGTATCGCTAAAGATGTGCAGCTACAAGAAAAGCTCCACCAGAATAAACCTCAACTGCTCTCATTCTTTAGCACAAAAAAAAAGATGAAGATAGTGTCTGCCAGGGTCCCACACCCCAGAGGCAGGGTCCTTTAAGACCTGTGGAGCTGGCAGTGATCTACTGAAGAAAACTAAAATTAAAAGTGGCAAGAGATAACGAGACAGGACATGCAGAATAGAGTTTTCAAAGATGGGAACACAGGGGACCACCCCCAGCTTGTGGGGTTCCCTCAAATGGCCCTCAGCATTGGTTCCACTCAGCTTTTATTGAAGGCTATTATCTCATTTTGCTCAGAAGGTAAGCTGAGGAAGGGAAGAAAAGTGTCAGCAGTTTCTCTGAGTAAGCATGATAGTTCTTATTCTATAATCATTAACTTTAAGGGTCTGAGCAGCCTTGAGAAATCCAAAACCTGAGTCTTGTGTGGGGCAGCCTCCTGTCTGTGGTCTCATACACAAATTCCTTGGGGGAGGTTAATCCCCACTAGTTCACTGTGGAGTAGACACCATGGTGTGATTCTCCTCAGAAGAAATGGTGGAACAGAAGGATTTTCCTCTGATCTCTACCCAGAGGCTTCTTTCTCTGTGGTAAGGGAGTACAAGCCCCCCGTCCATATTTCAGGGCTTGAGCTGTTCCCTTGATCTCTGCCCTGGCCATAATTCAAGTCCCCACAATGGGTATTTGCTTTGACTGTTGACTGGGCAGGGGACAGCCTGGTTAATGTTCAATCTCAGGCCTTGCACGTGGCCTCCTCTGTGGCCATTATTTCTTCAGAGTGTTTACAGACCCAGCAGGGGTATTTGCAAGCTGTATCCCCAACAGGCCAGGCTTCTAGGAAAAGCAGGAACTGCCCAGGTAAGGAATTTAACTGCTGGTTTAAAAGTAAACTTGCTAAACTATTTTTATTATGCCTTGCTCAGCTTATTTCTCTGTTTTTCCCTTTTCTGAGGGAGTCTTCAGTCCCCGCCTACAAGTATCCACAATTTACAGTAAGACTAAAAAAAATCCATAGTGAAATATTTTCATGAGGTATCACGGCCCATATTCAATTATTACAGTTCAACGTTGACCAACTGACTATTACATACTATTACATTTACACAAGGCAGGTATAAATTAGCTCTCTTGATTACATGTGCAATAGCATAGATCCAATTTTATATTTACTGAGTTTCAATTTATATAACAAAATGAACAAAAAATGATCAGTGTAACACTATGAACAACTTTTAAACATGAAAATATTTGAAACAGTTGCTGTGATTATAAAATATAGTATACAGATATATAAATAAGATTAAGAATTTTTATTCATTAAAACCTATCCCTAAAAAGTGACAATACAAACCACATAGTGGAAGCAGGTATTTAACACATATTGGACAGAGAAAGAGCTCAAATCCAAAGAATATTAAAAACTTCTCCTACTGCTAAGAACAGACAAATTATCTAGAATGGCATAGGCAAAATATGGGAACAAAAATTTCCTAAGAGGGGATATCTACATGATCAATAAATATATAAAAATATGTTAATATTATTACTAGATAAATACCAATTAAACCCAAATCGAGACATTCTTATACATCCAACACAACAAACTGAAATAAAAAGTAGCTAAATTCTGAGAGTTGAAAAAGATGTAGAATAACAGACAATCTCATAGATTACTGGTTGGAGTATAACTTGACATAGACCCTGGACTGGCTGTTTGGCACTGAACTTACTCTGATGCAACAAGTGCACACCTAGGAAGACACACACACCAAAAAAAAAAAACCTGTGTGATCACACAAGAACAGAAAAGCAAGTATCCAACGTACTCAATACTAACATGAAGCCAGTAGATGACCTAATACAAGCCCACACAAAAGAAAAACTCAATTTAATTCAAATTGGGGGAGGGGAAAGGAGGGGAAGGGAGAGGAGACAAGGGAGGGGCATTGGTGTGCTCCCACTGAATTGACACAATGTAAGTGTATGTGGCACAGATCCTGGGCGCAGGACACAACTATAACAGGGACTCTAGGTAACAAATGCAAGCATTGTAACCTAATCATTTGTACCCTCATGTTAATATGAAATAAAAATATTATGTGATTACATGCACAGCCGTATATGAATAAAAGGTCTGAAAATTAAGTTCATGAACTCATCCTAGAAAATGTGCTACAAGGGCTGGGCACAGTGGCTCATGCCTGTCATCCCAGCACTTGGGAGGCTGAGGCAGGTGGATTGCCTGAGCTCACAGGTTCAAGCCCAGCCTGAGCCAGAGTGAGACTTTGCCTCTAATAATAGCTGGGCCTTGTGACAAGAGCCTGTAGTCCCTGGGAGGCGAAAAGTTAGTTCTATAGACCTCATTGCTGAATATCACTATGGTCACCAGATGGCCAAGGGGAATCCTTAATTGTTAGACCTGTATGATGATAGCTTTGATGGCCATTCCAGAAAAAGTTTCAAAATTTCTTTAAAGGATGGACTAGGCACTAGCTTCAGAGCATAACTTCCCCAGGGGAATATCCTGAAGGTGACAGTGATATTCAGCAATGAGGTATGCAGTACGTTTTCCCGGATGAGTTTGAGAACTTAATTGTCCAACCTCATACGAATATGCAGAGCAGTGATTTTCATTATGGCCAATACTAGCAAACAATTTAAATAATAAACTAGAATGAACATTTGGATTGTGAAATAACCATCCAAGGGGTAATAAATAATCAGCAAACTCCACATAACAGGAATAGATGTCGCAGAGAATAAATTATGAAAAAATCTAAATAAAAAAACTTACATACTGATATTTCTTTTAAAATTGAGTTTTAAACTAAGAAATTTAATTCTAATGTTTAAGAATGAAAAATTATATTGAACACAAAAAATATCTAGCAAGAGATTGTCATAAAGGCAAAGAAACTGGTTACCTCTGGAAAAGTAGAGGTAACCAGAGGACAGAGGGGACTGTCCTGGCAGTATTCTGTATCTTTATCTGTATCTGTATCACAGTGCTGGCAGTATTCTGTATCTTTATCTGAGTCCTGGCATGTGTTCAATTTAAATAGTTTGTCTGCTTACATTTTTGCTTTGTATACCTATTTGCATGTGTGTTAATTTTTTACAACAAAATGGGTGTTTTAAAATGCAACAGGATTTCGATCACTCATTGAGGAGATCCCCTTTATGTCCATCAGGGTGATTTACTGAGAAGTGTCAGCCCAGGGATCTGGCAGTGGTTACCCAAAGGTCAAACTTGTAATCATACTTTAGCTTTTGTTTGTTTATAAGACTAAATGAGTAAATGAAAGTTATACCCTAGAATGTGTATCAAAGTTCAAAGCTAAGGAAGTTAAGTTCAGTCACTGAGACAAACACATTACAGAAGTTAATGATGGAAAAAAGCAGAAAGTGAGAGTAAATGCTGGAAGTAATTCTACATGTGTTTTTTCTAACCACTCATCGTCCGTGTTGTTTGAGAATCTGCCAGCCTAGCTATGGACACAGTCAAACAGTAAGAAATTACAAACCAAATAGCTGTATCACATTAAATGTTTGACCATGCATGTTCATAAGGCATGTAACCATGTAGTCTTGTTTATTACTGTCAGTTCTTTCAAGGTCCGCAGAAGAAATAGTATATGCAGAGCTTAAGACCAGGCCTACACATTTTTATTACTATTGTGCTTTGACACCAAAGCCCAGTATGATGCTTTTTTGGGGGTCAGGCACTTGAGGCATTGTTTTGTGTAGGATAAAGGCAAAGTTAAAGACCTTGCTTCCACTTTTTTCTAGCTCATACCTATTCTAAGACTTAGATAGTAAGAAAAAAATCATCACAAAGAAAAGCATATATTCACATGTAAGAAGAAACAGGAGAGGTCTCCTCCTCCATGCTGACTGAATCTTGGGTCTTTCTAGGCCTTGTCATCTCAGGTAAGAAAATAGCCAAGGCTCATACAATGGAGGAGATTAAAAACACTCCTGAAGAATGGGTTTCCATAGATAAAAAAAATATACAAATATCACATCATGGACCTAGCTGTTGAATTGTCTATATTAGTACTTCTCCTTGGCAGTGGAATGGAATAGAAGAAAGACCACAGTGCAGCACTGGGTACCCCTGGGGCCAGGTGGCTGGGCAGCCATGCTGTGTCCTCAATTGGGTCTAATAGCAATGGTTGCCCTGTACTGGGGCTGTATGCCATCTGCCACTCACTGTCCTAAATGCTATTCATACAGGATCTCATTCATACATCACAAAAAAGTAAATGAGGAAAGTGTTGTATTTTACAAGTAGAAAAAGTAACAAGGAAGCTCTATAAATTGCATAAGGTTATGCATGGTAATAAAAGAAGCCAGGATTTTAATCAAGGACTTACTGACTCCTGAAGAAATAGTTTACTAACTAAACCACATTAGACTCCTACTATACACCAATTTCCATGTATGAATGCTTGAAGACAGTTTGGATGACCATTTAGTTAAGAAATAAATAAAAATAAATAAAAACAGAAAAATCAAAGGTACTTTTAGGAATAAGAAAATTCATCAAGAAAGTAGAATATATTCTACTGTGAGAAAAGATCACTTTTTACTTTGGATATGTGAATATTGAATGTAAGATTGGTTAAACTTATAGAATTGTATAAGTTACTCTATTATGAGTTTATACATGTAGAATGCTGTGATTCAGTGCTGTGATTTACATAGACTTGTATCTAAAAATCTAAGATTTTTCTAATAAATATATTTCCCATGTATATTGAAAGAGTTCATTTTAAAGTAAGTCTAATGAAAGATTATTTATAAGTAGGTAGGCCATTTATAAATTCCTATATCACTAAATATTATACATAATAAAGTTAAATTTCTCTTTGATATGCAAAAGCAGGTCATAATGATATTTGTGGCATGCTCCTTACTCTGTCATTATATTAATTATTCTGGCTTAAATTACAAAAAATAAAACAAACAAAATCATGAAAAGGATAGACCATTGGCCTAATCAGCATGGCAAGTCTTCTGTACTGAAGTATCCATTTTCTACCTGTGCTTGCCTAAATTATTTGGATTTTCTATTTTCAATCTTTTTACCTCACTTTTTTATATGAGAAATATATAAATTTCTACTACAAAGGTAGAGACTAACCATTTAGAGCTGCATCCTGAATTACTATAATGAATAAAAGTGTTTAATAATTGTAATAACTTTGTAACCCCTTGACAATCTTACAGATAATTATTATTTTAGACTATAAATACTACCTCCAAAAGGCAAACTGTCATCTTCTTTGAATCATGTAATTGTCAGTCTTCTGCTCAAAATTCTAAACCATAGCAACAGAAATTTACTTACCATTTTAAGGAATGCAGGTAGGAAACTAAAGAATAATTAGCAAAAAAACCAACACATAGAAATGTAAGGATATTTAAACATTCTATACGAATTCATTATTTAGTTCAATTGTGTATATTTAAAAGAGTAGGTGTTTATATAGGGGTCTGACAATTTTGTTTGCAAACTCATCCCCCAAAGTGCTACCTACCTCATTGCTAAATATCACTACAATCACTTTCAAAGTACCCCCCTTGGGAAGTGATACACAGACCCCGGTGCCTAGTGCACCCTTCAAAGTGCTTTTTCATAGTAGGGGTGAATACATTGGGTATTTTTTCTTCCATTCTTGAGATACTTTACTAAGAAGAATATTTTCCAGT